>APFE031496923.1:54386-68197 GCA_000404065.3 Pinus taeda
GCAATGCGTACCTTTTGTGTGCTTTGGAAATTATGGAAATCGAAAAATTGCTCCATCTGTAGTATCCATGTTGCGAGATCCTTGCCTTCAAACTTCCTCATATCGATCTTTGGAACATGGTGGTTCTTTGATCCAACGTTAGAGTCTATGAAATCATGATTAAAATTTATTTTGTTCTCATCATGAGTTTCCTTTACTACCCTTTCGCCATTAGTAAGAATTTCTTTAGAAAATTTTCCAAATTTGTCTTCAAATTTTCCATCTTAGCTTCCACACCATCCATCTTAGCTTCCACGCTATCCATCTTAGCTTCCATGTCGTTCATCTTATCTTCTATGCCTTTCTTTAAACCATCCATCTTAGCTTCTACGCCTTTCTTTAAACCATCCATCTTAGCTTCCACGCCATACATCTTAGCTTCTAAGTCTTTCTTTAAACCATCCATCTTAGCTTCCACGCCATACATCTTAGCTTCTAAGTCTTTCTTTAAACCATCCATCTTAGCTTCTGTTACTTTTTGTGTGAGTGAAATTTGTTTCACTTGGTCTCGTAATTTTGATATATCATGTTGCATTTCTTCCTTTTCTTCATGAGTCATTCTAGATCTTTCAAGTTGCTTACTAGGTGTTTCCGTTTTCTTTCTTCGGGGCATCAATTACTGATAATAATGCTTCACTATGCCCTTTGGATTCCTTCAAACTATTTTTTCAAACCAAACTTATGAAAAAGTTTAAAAAACTACACACCTTTTTTCACTTTGTAGGAGCTCGATATTGAAACGACTGTAACTCTGTAATTTCGGATCTCCAAGGTTTGAAATTGCGACCTCCAGTATCCATCTGTGCTCTCTTTCCAATGCCACCAGTATGATCGAAATTGGATTCTGCAAGAAAGAGTTATGCCCCCACCTCCCAAGATGACATGCTTACATACTGTTTCAATAGAGCGAGCTTGTACGAAGTGCCACGTGTTACTATTTCAACCTTCGGACCTAAAAACAATACACGGATAATTAAAGTTTGTCCTCTTTCTGTAGCTTCTTACGGAATATCAATCTGATGCTTAGAGAGAAAGTTATGATGATTTTCCCAAGGTCATCTGTTTAGAATTTAATTCGGGAGTTTGCACAAACCCTAACTTCCTCATATTATATCTCCAAAAATATAGCGGGACAAGATCTGAAATGCAAACCTAAACTTCACCAAGATTTCGGCTCCAATGGGTTTTAATTTCAAAGTCTAAACCTTCATAGAAAAACAATTATATCCAAACTTACACGATGACCTGTTTGAGATGAAATTCTGGAGCTTGCAAAAATCCTAACTTCCTCAAATCATATCTCTTAAAATTAGCGAGAAAAGATCTGAAATTTGGACCCAAGGTTTAGATTGATTTCTTCTCAAATGGGTTTTTTTTTTTAGCTTCTGAAACTTCGTAGCAAAAACGTTATAGTGAAAATGCCTTGATGACCTGTTTGGAGCAGTGAAACCCTATAATCTAAAGCTCTGATACCAAATGTTATGAAACCAACTCACAAAAAGATAGAAAAGGAAGATTAATGCCTTATAATTCAGACTCTTTAAGGGGGCAACCTCCTTTACATTACACAAATGAACAATTCTTGGATGATACAAATGACAAAACCTCCTTTCTATATATAGGAGTCTAAGGGGTCAGAATATAACCAAAGCCAACCTAACAATAATAATATAAGGATACAAAAATAACAATAGTGGGCTTCTATGGGGCACAATAATAACAATATGGGGACAATAGGGGCACAACAATAACAATAACGGATACAATGACAATAGTAATGGGGAATAACTAGTATTATAGGGACCTAACATAAACTTCTCTTGAACATATCAGCGACATGACATTTCGACTTGGAAACATTTGACTCACAAATAAGACCAAAAAATAGTTTGAAGACTTTTAATAAGGTGTGATCAATTGAGAGGAAAATGGATTTCCTAGCCCAGACACAAAGGTGAAGGAGTATCATGTTCAAGAGTGACATATTGCCTTTTTACAATACAAGAACAAATGTTTCTTTCCAATGTCCCCCCACCATTACTAGCAAGTACCTCTTTATTTTTACACAAGCTTGAGGATGATAACATATGCTTGTTTTGTAAGTTCATCATTCGGATGATTCCTTCAGATTTTTTTTAATGAACTCTAGGAAGGAGTGGTTCGGTCTCATCATGATTGACGAGTCCTACATTGTTTATATTTTACGAGTTGAGTGAAGGGGTAACTCGATGTCATTTTCATATTTAAAGATTTTGAAAAAGACACAAAAGGAAAATTCATTCAACTCTTTCAACGTGAAGTTTTAACAAGCCCGAAGAAAGTAACGCTCGACGTTTTTCATATTTAGGGAGTGAGGAGAAAAACATAAGTAAACTCTAAAATGTCCTTTTTCGTATATTTTGTCTCTTAAGCCCGAAAAGGGTAAAATAATGAAAGAGAGAACTCTTTTGACCATGGTTAATCAAAGTATTCATAAATAGTCTACTTGGTCTGTAAAAGGGGTAAACTTATACCAAGTAGACATCCTTCATTTACTTTAACGAGTTTCAGATAAACGAGCATACTTAGCAATCTTTTCATATTTTGGGGGTCAAAAAATAGCTTAAAGGTAACTTAGGGTTTTGCTTTTTTATAAGTTTAAGGAGCCCGAAAGAGTGATAAAAGTATTACTCATATCACTAAATTTCAATTTAATTAATGAGCAGGAAAACACAGAAATAACTCTACATTTTCATGTATCTTTTACGTGCAATTAAAAGATAGCAAAAGACGTTCGGGACTTAGAATTCAGCCTCTTCAAGGGGGCAACCTCCTTTACATTACAAAATGAACAATTCTTGGATGATACAAATGACAAAACCTCCTTTCTATATATAGGAGCCTAAGGGGTCATAATATAACCAAAGCTGACCTAACAATAATAATATAAGGATACAAAAATAACAATAGTGGGCTTCTATGGGGCACAATAATAACAATATGGGGACAATAGGGGCACAACAATAACAATAACAGATACAATGACAATAGTAATGGGGAATAACTAGTATTATAGGGACCTAACATAAACTTCTCTTGAACATATCGGCGACATGACATTTCGACTTGGAAACATTTGACTCAAAAATAAGACCAAAAAATAGTTTGAAGACTTTTAATAAGGTGTGATCAATTGAGAGGAAAATGGATTTCCCAGCCCAAACACAAAGGTGAAGGAGTATCATGTTCAAGAGTGACATACTGCCGAACAAATGTTTCTTTCCAATGTCCCCCCACCATTACTAGCAAGTACCTCTTTATTTTTACACAAGCTTGAGGAGGATAACATATGCTTGTTTTGTAAGTTCATCCTTCGGATGATTATTTCAGAGTATTTTTAACGAACTCTAGGAAGGAGTGGTTCGGTCTCATCATGATTGAAGAGTCCTACATTGTTTATATTTTACGAGTTGAGTGAAGGGGTAACTCGATGTCATTTTCATATTGAAAGATTTCGAAAAAGACACAAAAGGAAAAGTCATTCAACTATTTCAACGTGAAGTTTTAACAAGCCCGAAGAAAGTAAACGTTTTTCATATTTAGGGAGTGAGGAGAAAAACATAAGTAAACTCTGAAATGTCCTTTTTCGTATATTTTGTCTCTTAAGCCTGAAAAGGGTAAAATAATGAAAGAGAGAACTCTTTTGACCATGATTAATCAAAGTATTCATAAATAGTCTACTTGGTCCGTAAAAGGGGTAAACTTATACCAAGTAGACATCCTTCATTTACTTTAATGAGTTTCAAATAAACGAGCATACTTAGCAATATTTTCATATTTCAGGGGTCAAAAAAGAGCTTAAAGGTAACTTAGGGTTTCGCTTTTTTATAAGTTTAAGGAGCCCGAAAAAGTGATAAAAGTATTACTCATATCATTGAATTTCAATTTAATTAATGAGTAGGAAAACACAAAAATAACTCTACATTTTCATGTATCTTTTACGAGCAATTAAAAGATAGCAAAAGACGTTCGGGACTTAGAATTCAGCCTCTTCAAGGGGGCAACCTCCTTTACATTACACAAATGAAAAATTCTTGGATGATACAAATGACAAAACCTTCTCTCTATATATAGGAGTCTAAGGGGTCACAATATAACCAAAGCCGACCTAACAATAATAATATAAGGATACAAAAATGACAATAGTGGGCTTCTATGGGGCACAATAATAACAATATGGGGACAATAGGGGCACAACAATAACAATAACAGATACAATGACAATAGTAATGGGGAATATCTAGTATTATAGGGACCTAACATAAACTTCTCTTGAACATATCGGCGACATGACATTTCGACTTGGAAACATTTGACTCAAAAATAAGACCAAAAAATAGTTTGAAGACTTTTAATAAGGTGTGATCAATTGAGAGGAAAATGGATTTCCCAGCCCAAACACAAAGGTGAAGGAGTATCATGTTCAAGAGTGACATACTGCCTTTTTACAATACAAGAACAAATGTTTCTTTCCAATGTCCCCCCCACCATTACTAGCAAGTACCTCTTTATTTTTACACAAGCTTGAGGAGGATAACATATGCTTGTTTTTTAAGTTCATCCTTCGGATGATTCCTTCAGAGTATTTTTAACGAACTCTAGGAAGGAGTGGTTCGGTCTCATCATGGTTGACGAGTCCTACATTGTTTATATTTTACAAATTGAGTAAAGGGGTAACTCGATGTCATTTTCATATTTAAAGATTTTGAAAAAGACACAAAAGGAAAAGTCATTCAACTCTTTCAACGTGAACTTTTAACAAGCTCGAAGAAAGTAAAACTCGACGTTTTTCATATTTAGGGAGTCAGGAGAAAAACATAAGTAAACTCTGAAATGTCCTTTTTAGTATATTTTGTCTCTTAAGCCTGAAAAGGGTCAAATAATGAAAGAGAGAAGTCTTTTGACCATGATTAGTCAAAGTATTCATAAATAGTCTACTTGGTTCGTAAAAGGGGTAAACTTATACCAAGTAGACATCCTTCATTTACTTTAACGAGTTTCAAATAAACGAGCATACTTAGCAATCTTTTCATATTTCGGGGGTCAAAAAAGAGCTTAAAGGTAACTTAGGGTTTCGCTTTTTTATAAGTTTAAGGAGCCCGAAAAAGTGATAAAAGTATTACTCATATCACTGAATTTCAATTTAATTAATGAGCATGAAAACACAGAAATAACTCTACATTTTCATGTATCTTTTACGATCAATTAAAAGATAGCAAAAGACGTTCGGGACTTTCATGAGTTTAACGAGTCTTGAAAATAATAACCAAAATGGACTCTAAATAGTTTTAATTTGTATACAAGCTTGAAACAGAGAAAAACTATGCTTGAGAGTGGTTTCATTTTTACACAAGCTTGAAACAAAGAGGAAATTGTGCTTGAGATAAGTTTTAATGACCCCCAAGCATAACCTGCAGAGGCACATGCCCCACAAACTTTGTTTCATTATCCTAAGTAGGCTATTGGTTACTAATAGGCGGATGAAATTAAGGTTCATTTAAGAGATCAAATTAAAAACTTGACTCGATTAGAGGGGGATATGTTTCATTTTTTAACGAGCTTGACACAAGAAAAGAATTATGCTCATGGTGACCTGTTTCATTTTTTAACGAGGCTGACACAATAAAATAACCATCCTCATAAACTCTTGTTATGGATTCCAATAGGACATTTCTCCTGGAGGAATACATGCCAAGGGACACACCTCGATCATGGCTTCCAAGAGGTCTTCACCAGAAGGAAGAATAGTTCTCTCGAAGGAACATATGTCAAGGGACTCAATAAAGATAAGAAAATCGAGTTCAATTGTCACCATTGAAGGGTTCACCATTTCAATTTCCATTTTTGAGTCAAAATGAGTCGAGCAGGGTAAATTTTAGGGGCGAATAATCGCCCAAAGGCGACATTTAAGGCTTTTTATATTTTAATGGGCAAATTTTTAATTAAAATAATAAAAACTTTTTTATATAATTAGTCCTCATTTTATTTAAAAATTAATTTATTTTTTTATTTTAGCCCAGGGCGGATAAACTAACCGAATCATATTTCCTTAAAATCTCCCCATTTTGATATTTGCTCCTGGTTTGGGAGATCAAAATCGCCATTTCTAATTTACAGTTTGGTTTTTCTGGTTTGGGAGTGGTTTGTGAAATTGTGAGGGTCGATTTGGTCTTGGGAGGTTAGATTTGTTTTGAAATGGAGGGCATAGCTTAATTTGTTTTTAAATGGAGGGCATAGCTTAATTTGTTTTCAAATGGAGGGCGGCTCCCTGTTTTCACGGATTCAGCCCGTTGTTTCCATGAATTCTGGATTCATCGTGTATATGGCTCCCTGTTTTCATGGATTCATGGTGTATATGGCTCCCTGGCTCCCTGTTTTCACAAATTCATCTTGTATAAAATTGTTTTGAAATAGGAATTTTTTTTATCATAGTTCACAAATCCTAATTTTCTAGTTAGCAGCAGCAGTTTCGGTGCGATATTCTTGCATTTTCAATCCACTTATTCTTCTCTTGTTTTGGTATCCATGGTTTCTTGGATTTGAACGACTCATGCCACTGCAACAGCAACAACAACAGTCGGTACTTGACAGAATTGTTGGCTGAGCGTGAGAAAATCAGGCCCCTTTATGCAGGTCCTGCCCATCTGGAGCCAGCTTTTGAATCAGAGTAAGTTGGCTTCATATTTCTTGTTTTTCTTCAAGTTTGAAGTACAGGAGAAGATAGTTGCTAAGTATGATACAGATTATTAGTTGTTCTGGAAGGCCAAATTAGGTGGATTCATGCCTCCTGCAGTTGGAACAGGGGTGATAGTCACTTTGCCAGCCAAAGTTGAATGCTTCCGCTGGTTTTGAAGCACATATAACCGTGGTTGCAAGAGACCATGAATTTTTTTTAATGGTTGGATATCAAATTTTGTTAAAGATTCTCTCCATCTACCTGTTACCCCACAAGCAAAAGAGAATAACTAAAGCTGAACAAACATGTAGAAGTATCATTATGCTGATTTGGATTTCATCTTTTGGAAAGAAGATTTGGCTTCAAAATTAACCTGAATGGTATATTGACTTTTCAGGAAATGGTCCATTCTGATTGTGGCTGAGGCCTTGTACCATCGTGGAAGTATTGAGGAAGTGATGATCGATAATGACCTCTTTACATCTGATAGAAAAGTTGAACAGAGATCATAGTATTCAACACGTGAGTGTGTTTCAACATATGAGAACTTTATAAGGTATGCTCAACTATATTGAATGTTGCTTTATTTTGTTGCCAAGTTTATCCATGGTGACTGTTTTTATATACAACACTGGAGCTGCTCGTAGTATGCATAATATTTGACTAGACCATGTCGGGCATTGCAAAAATTTGCTTTTCTCTTAATTTTACCCATGGCTGAATCTCTGCTTCCACTTATTCTGCTATGTTTTTCAGAGCATGCAATGGATTTTTCATATTTAACATTATCTTGCCATTTATCCTGGTCATTTGGAGTCTGGACTTTGATAAACCACTGACAATATGTTTTTAACAAGCAAAGTGACCTACATTGTTGAACCATTCGAGGAATGATCCAAGATATTTAGCAGCAGTGGGTTTCTCCTCTGAGAAATTTTAAATATCCCTACAGTTGATGTTAATGGCATCTCTTAAAACACTGTCGTAAGGCTTCTCTCAATTTGTATTGGTGTTTTTGAACAATACCCTGCAAATTCCAAGGTTTTGCTCTCCAATTGCCAGAAGATTTCAATGCAAATTCTTTCTTATACAAGTTAGAATTAGTGGCTTGCTTGGTTACGAATTTCTTTCATCAAAAGTTTCAATGATGCGCACACTTTAAGCCATGACTTCACTGCCCTTGAATGTGCAGAGGTGGTCTGTTCATGTTTGGCAGATGCCTCCCAGGATCATCTAGCTAGGTCCTCTCAGGCATGGGTACTTTCAGGGCCCAGACAATATCGTTAGACAGTGTATTGGATCATTCTTAGTGATTGATTCCATGGTCGATTCTTCTTTTTACCCTTTTCCTCTTCATCATGTCTTTTGTAACTCTAGTTAATCTCTCGCACTCTATCCTCTTTCCACTTTTTTGATATCATATTTAGTTCATGTTCTCTTGTTTGATCCTGTTATATTTTGTTTTATGCTTTTGGGGTAGCATAGGGTGCCCCTACATATTGGCATCACTGGTTGTACTTCTTAGTCCCGTTTACCTATCTGTCAGGCTTTATTTAGACTTAAAATAAAATTATCTTGCCTTAACTACAATTCCCCCAATTTTAAATGCAATGTACAGTTCCACGACAAGATTCTGTTTGAAAAAACTCTTACCAGTTTAGCAATTGTGCCCTCCCATGCGCCTTCAAAATCTCCAAGGTGGATAGCATTTTGGAGTGATTTAGCATAAGAGAGGTCTAGTTCTTCTCTCCACATCATTCCTGAGACATCCTTTTCTTATTTTAAAACAGAGGCTAGTTTTGATTTAGATTTATCCTTCACTGACAACACCTACATTTTGGGTTGTATGTGTATTTATGCAAGCGTGTAAGAAACAAACAGAGAACTGCGAAAATTATTGATATTCTAGAGTTGATTGGTTGTACCCAAGATAGATGTCATTATGAAGCTATATGTTTAAATAGAGTGTTGACCATCAAACTTCAGCTTTCTTTTGATGACAGAAGCAACAAGGTAGCAGAACGCAAATTAATAGTTTCTCCAACATCTAAGCCTTTGAAAAAGAAAATTTAAACCATAACTAATTATAGTTTATAGGAAACTAGATACATAAAAGAAAGAAATTGTAATAACTACAAACTTTAAAACAGTCCATCTGATTGGTTAAAAAACAAGAAATGAAATAATTAGAAGTGCTGAAAGCATCTCATATCTAAGTTTATTTAAAGGAGCAATACAAAAGCAGAAATCTTCCAAGCTGTAGGTAATGAGATAAAAACTAGAAAATAGTTCAGACATGTAGAGCCCATGCCTCCAGGATGACCATTTTTTTGTTATGAGGTTTGTTGTGAATAACTTGGGAGACTACCTAAACATATTCACCGGTACTCAAGACCAAAAGGCGATTTTTGTTAGAAACAAGCTACCAATGTCTCTAGAGTGAACTCTGTTCTATGGTCTGCTGTGAATAACTTGGGAAACTACCTAACTTGATTAACTGGTGCTTAAGACCAAGAAGTCATTTTTCGAGAAAGAAGGCAGTATTGAAGATTTTGTTACGAGATATTAGGTGGTAATATATCCTTGCTCTACCATGTTAACTCTCTTGTCAGGGATGCCTTCAACAATGCATCTCATTGAATAATCATGCATCAACAACCAGGTGAATTGTACATAATTTTTACGCAATGACATAAGGTAAGTCTCAAACGCTGTGTCTTCTATGGCATGATATGGTTTACTAGGGCCTAGTAACATGAATCCTTTATCTCTAAAGGAAGAACCCTTAAGAAAAAGAGACATGGTTAACCTTCAAATAAAACAAATGCCATTAGGAGCTTTTTAACTCTTGAAATGTGTTACACTGTTACACCCAAGCTATTGCATGAAAGAGGGGAAAGCACAGTGATGAACTAAAAGTAGCTAATATGGTATTAAAAAATAAATAGATAATGTTTTGGTAAAGGAGAAATAGGTCCAATTGAATTATAAAAATCGGTGTATTCAAAGCCAACTGGCTGAGACTGGTTTTGGCCATTTTCAGTTGAAACCAGTTGGTCAAACCCCTTTTGTTTTGCACTAATCAAAACTGGACGATCATAGTTGTTTTCCTCTTCAGAAAAATATACAAGATGAAGACAATTGCAAATTGATTAATTTTACAGATCCTTCTTTGAAAGTGACTTCATTTTTTTTGAATATAATGGAGTATTTTGATAAGCACCAGGATAAGCAACCTGAAAATATCTTTAGCAAGAAGCCAAGCAGAATTTGAATATTTTTCTTAACCAGACCATATAAGGGTTCCCCTACATATTGGCATCACTGGTTGTACTTCATAGTCCCATTTACCTATCTGTCAGCCTTTATTTAGACTTAAATAAAATTATCTTGCCTTATCTACATTGTTTCTCAGCCTTATATCTTATGCTACAAAATTAGATAGAACTTTGTAATAAAGGCAGGACAACCTTTAAATCTGAGTCTTGACTTGCAGCATCCTACAAGTTAGTCAGGCTTAAATTTTTCTGTTGGTAGGTATTGCACGATGACACTATATCTATAAAATATATTTCTTCTGTACTGATTGTATTGCCTAGAATATTTTGGTCATTGAAGTTGCGGGTTGGCAGGCTCTAATAGCCCACTTGGAGCACAACCCCTTGAAGATTTTGCCTTTAAAAAAGAATTACATGAGAAAATTGTTGTCACTTAGATGCCAGTAAAAACAGGTAGGTCTTTAGACTTTTGATCATAGTTGAGAACATTCCTGAGATAACTTTCTTTGACACTCCAGACTATAAAATTTCTGAGAATGCTGCAAAATGAAAAACCTCTTGAGGAAATATCTTTAGCAAGAAGCCAAGCATAATTTGAATATTTTTCTTAACCAGACCATATAAGATTTTGTTGTTATCACTAAGAAACTTGGCCAGCTTTACCCTTGACTAGTATATCATAAAGGAGATCCTTCAATGACAAAGGTTTGCTTTGATCATAAAAAGCAAAATGCAGGTTTTGATAATTCTGGATCTGTGTTATTTGCTAAGGTTCAATGTTCACCATTTTGCCCAAAATGGGAACTAGACATGCTTAAACCTTCCGCACTCCTCAAAATAGTTCCACTTACACTGTTTGATTTATAAAACAGAGAATGCCAAGCCAACTGAGCAATGGCATGAATGACATTTTTAAGGGTTCATATAAAGTATGCTCAACTGTATTGAATGTTGCTTTATTTTGCTGCCAAGTTTATCCAGGGTGACTGTTTTTATATACAACACTGGAGTTGCTCGTAGTATGCATAATATTTGACTAGACCATGTCGGGCATTGCAAAAATTTGCCTTTCTCTTAATTTTACCCATGGCTGAATCTCTGCTTCCACTTATTCTGCTATGTTTTTTAGAGCATGCAATGGATTTTTCATATTTAACATTATCTTGCCATTTACCCCGGTCATTTGGACTTTGATAAACCACTGACAATACGTTTTTAACAAGCAAAGTGTCCTACATTGTTGAACCATTCGAGGAATGATCCAAGATATTTAGCAGCAATGGATTTTTCATCTCATAAATTTTAAATATCCCTATGGTTGATGTTAATGGCATCTATGAAAACACTGTCGTAAGGCTTCTCTCAATTTGTATTGGTGTTTTTGAACAATACCCTGCCAATCCCAAGGTTTTTCTCTCCAATTGCCAGAAGATTTCAATGCAAATTCTTTCTTACAAGTTAGAATTAGCGGCTTGCTTGGTTACGAATTTCTTTCATCAAAAGGTTCAATGATGCACACACTTTAAGCCATGACTTCACTGCCCTTGAATGTGCAGAGATGGTCTGCTCATGTTTGGCAGATGCCTCCCAGGATCATCTATCCAGGTCCTCGCAGGCATGGGTACTTTTCAGGGCCCAGACAATATCGTTAGACAGTGTATTGGATCATTCTTAGTGATTGATTCCATGGTAGATTCTTATTTTTACCCTTTTCCTCTTCACCCTGTCTTATGTACCTCTAGTTAATCTCTTGCACTCTATCCTCTTTCCACTTTTTTGAAGACTATTGAAGACTTAGTTCTTAAAGATTATTGAACAAAACTTTATTTGGAAGGTTCAAAACTTTATTTGGAAATTAATTTGTTTACGATTGTCAAATATGACTGATCATTTGAAATTCTTTGCCATCTGTTGTTAGTAAACATCAATGTAACAAAGAATAGATCCAAGAAAAAACAAGAGAGCACTTACTTTTTAAATCATTCCATATGCCCACATCACTTCAATATCCCCGTTTTTGAGACCTATAATATTCTCAATCGAGGATAAATATGATTCTTCGGTATCCATACCTACTTTACCCTTACACCTTCTTGAAGACCCTTGCTGGAAAATCTGTTCTGTAATTTTGGTCTCATTTACACATTTGGCTTTAGTTTAATTTCTTTATCATCACCAGACTGATCCTCAAAGGCCAGACCAGCCTTAACTTTTTGTCCTTTTCTCAAAGATCTCTGTTATGAAGATGGCTCTGTTCTAATACAATACTCAGGTTTTGGCTCCATTTTACAATCTTTCTCAGTGTTTGAATCATTTTCTGTTTTCATACAATTCTCAAGTGATGATATGTTTTGACACACCTTATCATCAACTGATGATTCAACAACACCAGACACTTCTAGTAGCTCTGCAACAGATGCCAGTCGAATAACAATGTCCCCAATATAATAATTGTAATCTGGGTGCTCAATTAGCTCAATTGTAATCGCAGCGCTATGTTTTTATCTAAATTTAGTGACTGCAAAAAAATAGAATGGGTGTGGATGGTTTCTAAGGTTGAAAAGGAGATGTCAATATGGTGTAATAGATGGTTATCATCAAGGGGGGTAAGTTAGTGCTGGTGAAATCCCTACTTGAAGCCATCCTTGTGTACTGAGTGTTTTTTTCCTTTATTCCCAAACAGGTCCTGTAACAGGTAAGAAGACTTAGTTTCAAATTCCTATGGGCTGGGGACAAACAGAAAAAAGAATATTCCTCGGGTCTCATGGAAAAAACTGTTGTTCTTAAAGAGTTGTGAGCATGGGACATTTAAAATCTCCATTGCTTGGAAAGAGCCCTGGCTGCTAAATATGTCTAGAGAATTATAGAAGGGAAGGGCTTATTAAGAAATGTGGTGAGTTGGAAGTACATACAGCCTCTGTCTGCTGAGGATTGTATAAGATCTCCAAATAAATCCTACAATAAATCTTCAGTGATTTGGAAGGCGGTGGTGTTGGCCTTTCCGCTGATTGGAAGACAGTTGGTTTGAACTTTGGAAGGTTGGGGTGGCAACAACACAAGGCAGGGGAATGATCCTTGGTTGCTTATAACCCATAATCCTTCTTTACATTCTCCCTTTGACATAAAATGCATGCTCCCATAACCCAAACATGATAAGGCATTGATCTTGCCTTTCATCCACCACAAAACATAGAATCCATTTTTTTTTCCTTTTTTGTTTTCGTTTCCATGCAATAACAGTACTTATTTTTCCACACAGGAAATGCTTGATGTGCCATTGTTATGCATTTCTAGAGCTTTCATTCCGGCAACAATCATTGCAGTGCTTTATTATTTTGATCACAGCATTGCATCCCAACTTGCCCAACAAAAGGAGTTCAACTTAAGAAAACCTTCTTCATACCATTATGACTTCTCTTAGGAGTTTGGGTATGCAATTACCTCTGTAAATATATATTATTTAGAACTATGTTGTAATTTTTGTCAGAGTTCCTGTTTAGGTTCAACTGTCACTGGCTACCCTATTCTGGAAGAGCTCTTGCTCTCCTGAAGACATCTTGATCTAACTCTTCATTCTTTGTTTTCATCTCCATAAAAAATCTCTAGTGGATTCATAAATTTTCCTTTTATTGTGGCAGACTATTTTATGTGGTCTTGTTGGCATACCTCCTTCAAATGGTATTATTCCTCAATCTCCCATGCACATGAAAAGATTAGCTACCCTCAAACATCAGGTACCAATATATTGGAATTATCAATTGCAACTTCTCAGGGCAAAG
>APFE031496923.1:68653-90523 GCA_000404065.3 Pinus taeda
ATTTGTTGCAATCTCTGATGGTGGTTGGTTGCCTTGCAGCAATGCCCATCATTAGAAAGATCCCAACTTCTGTGCTTTTGGGTTACTTTTCCTTCATGGCCATAGAGAGTTTGCAAGGAAATCAATTTTGGGAAAGTATATTGTTTCTTTTCATTGCTCCAAGTTGTAGATACAAGTATGAAATTTATTCAAACTATAATGTGATTGAATTTAATGCTTGTAATATAGTTTTCAAAGCTGATCAATGTTGAAGTGATGGTTACAGAGAACTTCAGGAGTATCATGCTACATTTCTTGAAACGGTGCCTTTCAAGACAATTGCCACTTTCACCATTTTCCAGACATGTTATTTGCTGGCATGTTTTGGTATCACATGGGTGCCTATAGATGGTGTTCTCTTCCCACTACTGATCATGTTGTAACTTGTTAGTCCCAGCGAGGCAGTATATCCTTCCCAAGTTTTTCAAAGGAGCACATCTTCAAGAATTGGATGCAACAGAGTATGAAGAAGCCTCTGGAATGCCATGCAATATAACAGTGAGTGCAAGACACATATCAAACAAATTTATTACTCAATTCTATTTCATAAGCCCTGCAGCATGAACAGTAATAAATTGAACTGTAACGTATATTGACTGCAGGAAGCTGGAATTCAGGGGTTCGGACTAGGAAGCATGGGAACAAGTGCAAATGATGGCAAAGTTTTGGATGAGATGATTACACGAAGTCGCGGCGAGGTCAAACACACATATAGTCCACTGATAACTAGCTCGAGTGATTGCACACCAATTCATGGATCCGAGTCTGCATTAAGTCCCCAAATTGCAGAAGCTAAACAAATATATAGCCCCCGCATAAGTGAGATCAGACAGACACATAGCCCTCACAGAGGGGAAAAGCATTCGGGCATTCCCCTGGTTAGTCAAGGAAAAAATATGAGTCCAAGTGTATTTGGTTTGAGGCCGCATAAACCAACTTCCAATTAGGTGTTTGGAGTCTAAATCCTCGGCCAGTAATCTTTCCCTTGAGTGAGCATATCTTATGTTGAATAGTACATATTTTGTTGGCTTATCATTATTTAATCATTGTGCCATAAATCACTCAGTTGTATTTGGTGTGTCTTCACAAAGAACCTCTGTCCATCTCAGAGGACAGAGTAGACCATATAGTGCGTGTAAAAAAATGTAATGGAAGTCGAGCTTGAAGTATTTCTATTTTCTTGAAGCACGAAATCTATTATGTCAGTCTTGTGGTTCTGTAGACCCCGGGCATGCCAAATAAGCATGGTGGTTTTAAAGGGTCCTGTGAGTGGTTTGGGCTTCCTAGAAAGTCATCCTTCTTCTACCAGTTGGATCTTAACCACAAAGTTTGCAGCCTTTAATGTTTCATTGAAATAAAAAATGTGGAAATTAAACTTGACAAAGGAAAGGGAAATGGTAAGGCTTACAATATTAGAACTTCTGTAAATGTTTAGCCATTACCTTTAAAAACTAACCAAGCGAAATGTCAAATGATCAAGGATATGTTGAGATGGAAATATCTATTTTTCATGACAGCAAAACATTTAGATAATGGAAATAAAGAATATGTGCATTCACGTTAAATCAGATTTATCTTGAATGGTTGGGAAGATTTGTTATTATCTTTAATAATCTAAGTCTTGTAAAGCAAATTCAAAAGGAATAATTTAATTCTTGTAAAGCAACACATACCCAAATCAAATAATTAATTCCTCCTTCAAAAGACACAAGCCATAATTTCAACTTGATGTAATGAATTATGAATCATTGTAAGAATACTTTTGTGTTGTCTTATGAAAAGGAATAATCAATATTCACTTCAACTCAACCAAAAATAACAAATTCTAAATCAAAAGTGCTCACCTTGAAAAGCACTAACTTTTACTAATATTAATGATTCTTTACAACGAGGTAAACAAAGTACTTTAATATGATTTTTTGACAGAAGAAGGACAAACTCAAGCTATCTCAGTAATGAGCAATCTTTCCTTTGATAAATCAGCAATTCACCAAATCAAACCTTCAACCCTAATTTGCAAAGATGAGTAATTTTTCAAGAAGGCAACTCAAAACATCAAATCAAAAAAGAGTAGAATTTTTCAGAATGTAAACATACCCAAGAAAACACAACAATAAAAAAATTCTGGACCCAGAAGGTAAAAACCCTAATTTTCCATAACTTTAAAGACTTAAGTAGGTAACCAATTAGGTTCAGTTCCCAAACACACTGTTGTTAAAGGAAAAGAGGGCAACTTGCACATTGTTGCTAAAGAAAAAGTACCCAAATCGACCAAAAACTAAGAAAAGAAAAAAACAAAGCCACAAATCATGAAGTTTAAACTTTCAAGGTTTTGAACACAGTCAATTAAGGCAACAAAAAACAATCAGAGGTCACAATAAGTCATAATGGAGAACAAAACGTTCCCTAGTATGGTCGCCAATTTGTTATGGCGAACAAATTGCTCTTGTAGACAAGAGCGACCTCCCTAGATTCAAAGAAAAATCTAGAAACAAACAAACAAGTAACTATTATCTTTGCTTAATCTAGAACTGAAATGTGATGTATGAAATGTGCATGAGCCTCTTACTTTTCTACGAAATTATTGTGGATATCCTTTCAATGCTTTCAAAATCCTTTCCTTGTTGCTTCAAGAGAAGATCTGCATAAAAAGAAACGAACAAGGCATAAAAGCATAACAGAGATAATGAGTGAAACACAAAGTGAATGGAAATTGCAACATATCATATATCACAATGTTAATCTAGTATTAAGTTACAAACTATGCAAAAGATCATGGAGCTTTGCAAAGAGCATCATATAAAGTGCAAATAGGAAATAACATATGCTTGTATTAATCTTGAATAAGAAGGAGAAATACAACCATAGCCTTTATGATGTAATCCTCCTCCTAATGGTCTCCAATACTCCCTTAGGTGACAAGCTTCTAGCCCTAATCCAACAACATAAGTTTATATTCAGAAGTCTCTCTACCTTTTGGTATGTGTTGAATTTATAGGCCAAGAGGAGGATGTTTGAGATCCTCTTCTCAATGGATGAGATCCATAAAGAGAGGGATTAGAGTGCCACAAAGAAAGGGAGTTTGATTCATGAACCAAGGGATAAGGCCTAAGTATGTAGGGGCTCGTGGCCTTTTGGTTGGGAAATATTCCTCGAACAAGGGTTTTAGAATTTGATTTTTATTTTTACCATCGTTAAGATATTTGCACAGTTCTTAATGGAAGACAAAGTGCAACATTATGCAGGCCACAATGGTCAAAACTATGCTTGTGTAGGCAATGGCTAGGTAAACTGTGCAAGTGCTTAAAAATAGGTTTTTGAGAAATGTAATCTAGGATTCTTGTTGTCTTTGGGAATTTTTTGCTTCCAACATTATAGGGGAATGCTTGGAACACTTCATTGGATAGAGAGAGATTTGGATTGACGTTCATTTGCCTAATGGTGACAAAATGACGTGTAACAAGGTTGGGATAGAATCTTTGGAGCCTTCTAACAGATTGGGTTCCCTGGAGGCTGTGAGTTGAGATGGGAGATCCCTGGAGCCTTTTAACAACTTGGGTTCCCTGGAGGTTGTGGGTTGAGATAGAATCCCTAGAGCCCTGGACAACTTGGGAAGAGACCAATATAGTTGGTAGCAGTGATTTCTAGACTGGTTAAGTGAAATCACTATGGTTGAGGGTTGAGGTAGTTTGGCCTCTAGAGGCCCGGTTGGTTCTATTTTGGTTTAAACAATATGATCCCACATTCATGCTTGGAATATGGCGCAAGGGTGATTGGTTAAAAGAAAGATTTGGTTCATCACAATCTATGGTCGGGTGGTACGTGGAAGTCCCTGACTTGGTAGGATTTTGCATATGTTAGAATGAGTTATTTTCTTATTGTGATTAATGAGAACATGTAATGGTTATTATGTTGATCTTCTGGTTGATTTGTCATGGTTTCTATTCTGGTTATATTATGGTTATAGGCATGGTTCTATGATGTGCTCTAGCTATGGCTCTTGTTCATGATTTGATAAGTTATTGAATGGTTGATGAATGCATGGCATAACAAGTGTTGATGCAGCTACCTTGAGAGGGCATTGATCCTTCTTGATGATCCACAAATGAAGTTCATAAGTTTATGATCAGATATGCATCCATGACATGTAGCTTGTATGTTTACTATTTATTTGACAAAATTTCTATCATGTATTAGGCATGTCTTGGTCAAGATTTTGCTTAAGTATTGATTGTTTAGACTTGTTATCATATTATACATGTTTCTAGAAAGTTTTAGTCACTTCTTGGCAGTGGCCTAAATGCCATCCTTGAAAAAGTGGCACAAATCTCATAATAGCATGCTTAGAATAAAGGAATTTCAGTCATAACAGCATGTAGGAAGGCCTATGGGTGCAGTTATAGCCTCATAACCACATGCACGGTGTGTTATGGGTTTGGTTGGGGTGTCAAGCTTGTGAAAATGAGTTCTAGCTCCTGGATTGATCACCAGGGATGGTTATTAGGCTATTGAGTGATCTAGTATCCCTGAGGGGTGATAGTATGTGTTATGGTTTGTAGGCCCCACTTCCATAACTGGAACTTGGAGATCAGGTCATGTCATAGTAGCACTCAACTCGTGTTTACCTTGGAGAGCTTATAAAATCGGGTAAATGTGGGAGGAGGCATTACAGTCAAATCCAAGGTATTTGCAATCTACTACTTCAAGAGTTCTACCTTCAAAGTAAAAATTATGTTGATTATGATTTCTTTTGTTAGAGAAAATCACCAATTTCGTTATGCTAATATTGATTTTCATTCCCATTGTTTTACAAAAAAAATCAAGGGAAAGTAAGTGCTCTTGCAGGCCAAGAGAAGATTTAGCAATCAAAATGAGGTCATTTGCATACAAAAGAAGATTTATCACCTAAAAGGTCACCATCACCATCTTATTTTTATAACCACTCTTCAAGTTTCTCAATATATAGACCAAAAATCCTAGGTGACAAAGAACACCCTTGGTTGACCCCGATATCGCTCCTAAAACTTTCGGATATCGCTGTTAAAGTTCATATTTTGACTTTAACCTCCTTGTATGGCCTATGGAATGTTTCTCTAAGATGTAAAGGAACCCCAAATTCCTCCATTTTGTGCTAAATTTAATCCCTATGGAGCATGTCAAAAGCTTTCTCAAAATAAATAAAGCAGCGAAAGAATTCCTCCTTTTTCTCCCACACATTTTCAATGATGTATCTTGATGTTATACCATGGTCAACTGTGGAATTATTGGGTCTAAATCTTGCTTGCCCTTTAGCATGTTTACCCTTTCCTTTTTCCCACTTGCTAATTCCATTTTCTAGCATAATTCCAAATAGTTTTGCAAACAAAGCATTTATCATTATGGTCATATAATTGGAGGGATTAATGATGTCACCGCTCTTGAAAAGAGGTTTTCTAGACTAGTTGTCCAATTTGTAGGGAACCTTTGTTGAATGATGTTGCTGAAGATTTTCACTATGTGAGGTGCAAGAGTTTTCAAGCCCCACTTTAGATACTTTGATTGAATTTCAACTAAGTCTTTTGCTTTTCCAATACCAAACTTCTTAATACCCATCTGGACCTCTTCCACAGTAAAAAGATTACTAGGAGTAGTGTTGACTGCGGTCAATCTTACCATCTTGCCAATAAAATTGCCTTCCAAAATAACTTGAGGTTATTTTTTCCCAAGAAAATTAGTTATTCCCTCCTTGAGACCATGAAATCGTCTTTTTTCTTTCTCAAAATCTACTTGTAAACTTTAAAGTCTATTTCTTTCTTATTTAACTCTTTCAAACTTCTCGCTTATTTCTTTCATTATCAAACTAAATATTAACGAGAAAACAGTTAATTTCAAATTATCTATATTAACCAGAAAACAATTAATTTCAAATTATCTATTTTTGCTCTTTTTCACTCTACAAGTATCCTTTGAATTCACTCCATCTGCCCCCCTAAGGATGCGTAAACTCCTTTCTTGAATGATCAATCCCTAATTACTCATATCTCTTCGGAGATCCTATTTCACTGCATGTCCATCACCGCTTCACTCGATAGATAATCTTCACTACCTGCCCATCACCCTTCACTCGAACACAGGTATAATGACGGGCTGGAGTGATATACATGTGTTGTTTACATATACAACAAGCATTAACCATGTTTAACGTGATAAACACTTATTGTTTATATTTTTTTTTCCTATGATAACAAATTTAATGGTTTTAACTTTTCCAATTTTCAAATAAATTATTGTTTATTTATTTTTTATTGGATGGATAAAACAAATATATTTGTTTATTTAATATTACGATATTGATTATTTCATTTATATGTTTTTTTTTAATATAATATTTGTTACACTAAAATGATAATTTAATTTTAATTATTAATTTTATTATAAAATATTATTTTAAAATATGTTTTTTTAATAAAAAATTAAAATATGGCAAATGTAATGATTGAAGTGAATTATAATATTAATAGGGTAAATATTTTCATTGTGTTTATGTATGATGTTTAAATGATATAATAGTTTCTATTGAAGTTGCAAATTCAAAATAACATTCTTAATAATTGGTTCTTAATACTCGTCAAAATTTAAAGTAAACTAAAAAAATTTTAATTTTAAATTTTTAAATTTTAAATTTTTTATTAACATAGTTATTATAAATTGAATTGTAAACTTTGTGTTAATAGAATGAAAACAAACATTTATATTTAATGATATTATGGATTTATAATTATTGTATATATGGTGAAGCTCATTGTAATATATAATAAAAATCTCTCTCTTTCATATACATGTTTGAAAAGCTTAAGGTTAACTTAGTTGGTAGAGTTCAAGGTCATTGATTCAATTCTGTGCACAATTTCGAAGCTAGGCTCAATGGTTGAACTCTTACTAAGTGATCTTTTCGGATAGATCTACCTGGTACAATTCCATGAACACATTCTATCATTGTGTATCTACACATTCTCATATATTTAGTTATGATTAAAATATAAAAATATTTTAAATCATTAATCATATCAATATACATACACATATTTATGATTTCAATATAATATTAATGAACAAACAAATATCATAGCTAAATTTCTAATAATTTATTTAGCACATTATATTTTTTTAAATATTCCAATAATAGAAATGCACACAATGATATAGGCAAAGCCTAAAGGCATATATAATGTTCTCTATTTCTATCGTTGTGTATCTACACATTGTCATCTATTTACATATGATTAAAATATAAAAATATTTTAAATCATTACATCGTATCAATATACATGTATTTATGATTTCAATATATTATTAATGAACAAACAAATATCATAGCTAAATTTCTAATCACTCTATAAGAGCAAAATAAGCAATACCACTTTTCAAATCCATAAAAATTTCAGACTAAAAAATTTAACAATTTAACTTAAATGAAGACTAAGCCTCACAACTATGAGTTTCCTTCTTGTTTTAAATTAAAATCAAAATCTTCATTTTGAAAAATTAAGTCCATTCATCATATACCACACATCCTCACAACTAAACTTAACCAAATAACTCAATAACAATGATGATGATTTAGCTAAAAATAATAAGAATTTAGTCAATTTGCAACTTTAAAATAACCCAAAAAAAATTAAATATGATATTATTTAATTTGTTTATTTTTTATTTATATTAAAATTTAATTATAAAATAGATAAATAACATTTTAAATACTTTTATTACAGTTTGATTTTACAATATTATTGATTCAAAATCATTCTTGTAAAAAAATATAAGTAGAAAAAGCTAACTCTTCCCAAAAGAACAAAAAAATATTTGTACATGTATTTATATAATACATAAATGGTTGATGTATTTGATTGGATTCAAATACAATATTTGATTGGATTTCCATAGCATTGTTAGGCCATTGTTACCATTCAGGATTATAGGTTCACCAAAAAATGCTCAAGGTGATGTGCACACTTAGCGTTTTGAGATGTGTACATACAAGTTGAAATATGGACCATGGGAGTTGGAACATGGCTTTGTAGATGGCACTGCATGCCGCATTTATACACCAATCACCAATGCATGTGGTTCATGTCGAGAGTTGTGTGCACAAAGTATGAGCACACAAGCTGCTAAGATTTGTGCAGCCAAGTTGGAATCTGCACAAATCTGCGCCACTCACATGCATGTATTTATGTAAGTTGAAATAAAGAACCTTCTTAGGATGTTGCATGCTTCATTATTATGATCTCACCTCTTGCAACATTGAACAAAGTCCTCCAGTCCTCTTTTCTCTACTTGGCCTCTTCTTTTGCTTGCCCTTTCAAGTAACTTCCTCTTCTTTTGCCATGTCGGAATTCGAAAACAAAACAGCTTGTCAATTTTTACAGTTTTGACATCGTCCATTTTGAGATTTTTAATGACGAATAATGATGGTTATAGAGAATTTTTAACCCTATTTGAAGGACAACCCATCAAATTCCATCATTGCACGACTTATTGCTGACACGCACCCAAGTCTGTAATAGCTGCGACTATCAAAATCCATCAAATTCCATAATGGGACCGCCAGTAATAGCTGCGACTATCTGCGGTGGTGAGCCTCCGCAAAATGTAGGCGTCAACTGTGAATGCGCGGCAGAGCTCAACGACGGAGGCCGATGACTCCTTGGTCACATGATCGGAAAGCAGGAGCTCCATGCGCCCGTGGTGAGGCTGTCTCCCGCAGCGAGTATCTTCTGGGCTGTAAAACCATCTGACGTCGACAGTGTAGACCCCTCGAATGGAGGTG
This sequence comes from Pinus taeda, assembly GCA_000404065.3. Taxonomy (NCBI): domain Eukaryota; kingdom Viridiplantae; phylum Streptophyta; class Pinopsida; order Pinales; family Pinaceae; genus Pinus; species Pinus taeda. The sequence continues at coordinate 77,502 of APFE031496923.1, forward strand.
CGCTCCAGCTTTATTATTTTGGCCACCGATGTTTCCATTCCCGGCGCCGGGCCGTTACGGAAACGCACGTAACTTCCCACCCTCGCCCGATTTTTAGAACCCGCTATTACAAACGACTTCGGCTCCACACTTCTTTTCTTCTTCGCCTCTAATGGTGGCTCCGAGCGCTTGCATTTTTTCAGCTTCATCTTCACTTCTTTTGGAGATTGTTGGGATTTGTTGTGATCCCCAGTGGGTTTTGCAGATGTTCTTTGCCGCACCATTTCTTCTTCAATTGAAATTGAAATCTGAGAATCCTTCGTTATGGTATTTTCTGTAGCATTGCGGTTGATGAAGGCACTTATGGGGTTTAAACTTTAACTTGCGCATTCGTGGCTTTCTGTATGCGTACGAACCTTTTCATTTCTTTATTGTAAAACACTTGAATCGTGTTATTGCCTTTGTCCGCAATGGATTAATTTCCTCAAAAACTACCGCTGAGATTAGGTTGGAAACTACTTATTCTTTCCCTTTTTTGGAAACTACTTATTCTTTCCCTTTTTGTTTTTTAATTTTTTATAAAATTAAATAAAAACTAGATACAGTATTGATAATTTTTTAGTTTAATTTTATTTTTTATAAAATTAAATAAATATAGTATATATAATTTATTAGAGTTTATCATCTATTTAAATTATATGATTACCTTAAGTGGATGGTAAAGATGGTCCGCCAAACTCGCCAATGCAAATGTTAAAATGCCAAAAGGCTATGGTTATCTTAGATGGATGATAATGATTTAATCGCCACACATAAGGTTCGCCAAACTCGCCAATGCAAATGTTAAAATGCCAAAAGGCTCGCCCTCTGCTCACAACGTATGTATGAGCAAAAAGTGTTAAGAGAACTTGCCCCAAATTTGGCGTTTGTCTTTTGTATGCATACCACCAATTCTAAATTTCCAGCAGAGTGCAAGATCTAGACTTTGTCGAAATCCTAGAGCCCAATAACTCATTCCCCAAGTCGCTCAATGTGTCCCACGAAGTGACCACTAAAATCATCCTGGTTGCGAGTTGTATTGCATTGAAAGCTTCAATGTTCTAGTTAACAATTAAAAGCCTCTGCCCAAGGAGAGTAGAGCGAGAGGAACTCGGTAATAAGATGCTAACATAAATGATTATGACAATAGTATCGATTTAGGCTTTCCTTGTGGTGTTTGGCAAGGAGAAAAATGCACAAATTTTATCCTAGGAACATTTATCAATATTGTAAGCGACACGTTGTCAACACCCGTTGTTGTTGCTACTCTCGTTATCATCAAAAGAGCTACATATGTGTACTTGGTTGACCCCGCCATTCTCACTCACTCGTGCTCACAACGGGCATGTTATTGCTAATTGATGTGGAAAAGCTTAAACCGTATGCACAATTCCCGCATAGCAAATGTGAATGAAAAACCACCACAAATTTGAAGTGGAAATCTCTTTGTTTAAGGTTCGAACACTCGACCAGAATGGACCCAGGAATGTGAGTGCACTCTGAGTGTAAACGCAAAGTTAACTTGATGTTTCCTTCTTTCCTTATTGTTTTTTAGCAAATGGTATTGGAAACTTGATGTTTCTTTTTTCCAGTTTTAACACGGTAATCGGCGCTCGTAGGTTGATCATGATTTTATCGTACGGTTGTGGAGGATAATCCGTTAGATCTCGACAATTGCTTATGGAAAATGGGTTTATGAAATTGTTCATTAGAGAATTTTTGAGTTCTAAAATGGATTTTTTAAGAAAAATGTATAACCAAAATAAATTTTATAAAATTAATAGGATTCAAGATGATGATGTCAACCATGGGACGATTCACTATTTTTGAGTAAAAAAAATAAAATATTGAAAAAGAATAAAATAATAAACTATTTTTTCAACTTATCTCCCTAAGATTCTACTCAACTTTCGAGTGGGAGTACTCATTGGATGCATCATTTAATTTCTCATCCAAGGAGTACCATGTTGTATATTTTTGTTGGACTCTGCTAATGAAAAATGAAAGAACAATTTTTGTGTAGAAGTGTCCATCGGAAGTATACAACATGGGTACTCCATTCATCCAACGAGTATTACTACTCGAAATTTGGGTTTGAGGAATCAAATTATTCATCCAACGAGTATTACTGCTCGAAATTTGAGTAAACCCATAAAGAAATAAGTTGAAAACACAAGTCGAATAAGTAGTTTTTTTTTCTTTTTCTTCTTCTAAAATTTAATAAAATAATGTAATCTAATATTATTTTATTATTTCCGTTATTATTTTATAATTTTAAACCTCGAAATTCCCTAAGAGAAAAAAATATTATCCAAAAAACACATAATTAATTTGAAACTTCCGACTATTATGTTTTTCTCGCAACAAATCTCTACAAGATACATCTCACCCAAAAATATCAACCTTTTATCTAATTTCTATCGAGATCCTTCATGCAACTTCAACATTAAATGGTACTTTTGAGACATTCTGACCATGTGTGCAACCTCTATTTATTGTCACCGTTTTCTTTTGCTTTCATTAAAAATACATATGGCCATGGTGGCTTCTTGCTTTAAACACCAAGGTATGGAATAGAATTTTTGCAATTAAATATTTATATTACATGTATTTTGCAAAGTAGAAAGTTTAAGAAAACCTTATTTTCACAAAAGTGTAAAGTTTTATAAAAAAGATTTAAATTAAGGAAAAAGATAGAATTCTTACCCTGAAAAAATTAAAAACAAAACATGTAAGATGAATACAAATTTACATAGTAGAGATTTAGAGCATTTAGCCCTATTCTTTATTTCATTGTTTTTACTTTCTTACTTTCACAATTCTCTATAATATTTATTTCTTGATTTAAAAATTCCGTCTCATACTTTTGTTTTTGCCTACTTATCACAGTTTAATAAACTATTATTATGGATTCACATTTTAATAAAAAAAATATCTACTATGAATAATTATTAACAATACAGTTTTGATTATGTTTTTTATTTTATCTTTTTATTGTCAATTTAGAGTTGATTTCAATGCAACGGTATTATCTCTCAACACAAAGCAGAAGAATTGTTCAGATAACCAAAAGTGGTTGAATCCAAATAAAAAAAATTCAATTTTTTTTTTTTGTAGAGATAGTGTTTGAATCGTGTTTTTGATGGTGGAAATAGATTTAGCACCATCAAAAACGTCTAAGACACCTAACATTTTGAAGTTTAACCACTATAGCTTGGATTTACAAAAATACTTGCCGGATTTTCTCTAAATATAACCAGAATTTCCATAACTTTCCGGGCAATTCCTCCGACTCGTTAGACTATGGCCAAAAATAGTATTGGAGTTTGATTTCAACATAGTATCACGATATTGCAGTCACAACATTGTATTCATAATTTTCAATTAATGTTGAGGGATATATATATTGGTGTTTTCTAGTATGAAAAAGAAAACAATAATATAACATTTTGAAATTATTTAAAATATATTAACACATAAGGTGTTACTATAATAAATTTGGTTTGGTAGATTCAATCAATAGTAGAGGTTTAATTTTGTCTTTCTTTGTTCAACAATTTTTGGCAAAACACAATAATTAGAAAGTTGGGTCAAAACACAACAATTAGAAAGTTTCAAATTAATTATGTTTTTTGGACAAGATTTCAATCAATGTGATTACTAGTGAGTGGCGTAATTCTTTTTTCACACCCATGTCTCCAAGAACACGACAGGGAAATTTCTTCGCGTTGACACCACAATTTTTTGTTTCTCTCAACTCTCAAGCAGTTTCGCCTTCCAATCCCGCAAAATATGTTGCATGATTTTTATTGTGAAACAAGTCCACCCATAAAACTTATGATCCAATTTTTTGTTTTCCTCAACTCCTAGGCAGTTTCAGACTTTTAGTCTCTAGTCCCGCAGAATATATTGTAGGATTTTTACTGATAAACAAGTCTACCCATAAAACTTTTGATCCCATCAATTGAATTTCCATTTGAATTAGCAAATCCAGTTAGTAGATATTTAAAGCTAGAGTTAGGATTGACTAGGAATTATCATTTCCTCTTTCATTTTCACATAATTACTCCGTACAAACAAATACCAGTGGATTATAAATTACAATTGTAACAACGAACTTGACTCTTAAACCATGGGGCAAATTTCATTAATGTCAAATGCACGTGAATGGTATTGTGCAACTCGTAATAAGTCAATACATATGCATGCGTTACCTAGGCAATGAAAATGGAGTAATTGTATGTCTTCCAATAAATCCCAGCCTCAAACATGGGTTGAATGTTAAATTCTTTATTCCTTATTCATATAGGAATATTATATTGAACTTCAACATCATATATCTTCTTCGAAGAAAAACATTAGATATTATATTAAACTTCAATAGTCTCTGAGCCAAATAAGAAGAGTATTTGTGCACCTAAAGAGAGAATTGGAAGGCTAGGGGTGGAACAATCCTCAAAACTTTAGGACACCCACACCAGTGGAGTTGTATTAGAGGAGCTCTGCATTTCTTGTTCTTCTTCATTGAAGATGTAGAAAGGAGAATCCCTTACCAGTCGATGAATGAGTGTCAACGTCTTGACATCAACCATCAAATTTTTTGTTCGGCTTAAATGTTCCTCGACAATGTGCTTTATATGATGTGTCATCCATTGTTCTTCTATTGCAGCGAACAAAATGAGGAGGTGTTTTTCCTTAGGGGGGATATCGTTGTGGCGAGTAGCTATAATAACCACAACATATATATCCATAATATCGATGGATCGAAGTCCCGCATAGGTCATGATGGCATACCCAACTAAAGCAATGTCCCTGAGCGACCCTAATGCTTTTCTTCCAAAAATGTATATTAATTTTCTTGAAGTTCGAGAAGATTGGCAACTGTCCTTTTTAACAGTTTCATAAACCTTTTAATAATAATAATAATAAACAACTTGTGTAGGCTATTTCCATATCTCCATTAAACTAAAAACAAATTTGCCTAGTATTTCCATCTAACACCAAATGTCTTGCTAACAAATATCTTACCAGATTTGAAACTTGTAGAGATGTCAAACATATCCATTTTAAAATGGAACAAAAACTCCATTGGCTAGAAGATAGATCATTGGAATTTGGAAGGATATGAAATTGGTGAATGGATGTTGGAACAATATAAGGTGGGGAAATATTGAGACAGGAATTGGGAAAGCGTTGAAGAGATTAGAGCGACCAAACCCATTATGCGGCGTGGAACGAGTCGCTGACTCTGGAAAGAGATCGATCTCCATCTTTATATAATATTTACGTTATTAAAAATAAGAATTTTTAATGTTTGATGATTTATTTTTTCAAAATAATCGAGTTCCAAATTTGGTAGTCCTTCGGTGTACCTTTTAATATAAAAAATAATGACACCCTTTTAATCTCAAAAATTAATTTGAGTGTAATTATTTTTACTCACCCCCTTCTTTTTATAATGCTTGTAACTCAACGCAATCTAACAAATTATTGCAAAAGCATACACAAATTGTTAGTTCTTTTAATCTAATAAAGACTCATTCAGAAAATGGAAAAGCCAGAAAGGAAAAAAAAAAAAGTAATTGTATATTGCCATATCATGCATAACGTGGTGAACTGTAACGGCATTTTCTTGATGTTCCACTAGGAAAAGCAATGATTTTCAAGAAACTTTTTACATGGCTCTTCCCGACATCTTTCTTCTCCATGAGACATGCATAAGCTCTCTGGCAGACTCAACAATATAGTACAATACCAGATCATTTTGGAGAGTGATGAGTCATTCCCCTAAAATAAAAAGAATTAACATGACCCTACATTGGAAAGGATTTCATGTGAGCCAATGCTTCTAGTTTATTACGCTTAAACCAGATAACATATTTAAACTTATCCCAATGTAAAGTACTCTCCACCAATAACATCATAACATTCACAAAGATTCATAAATAACCCTAAAACAACAAAGAAACGCTAAATTTGCCAAGCCATTCTAATCTACTGCATCCAAAATTATCAAATAAAATTTATTAACTCAAATCCTATTCAATAGAAAGGGCCATGAAAAAACCCTTTATTTCCTAAATAGCTAAACAATTAAGGAAACTACATGGCAGATACAAAATGCTCTGGTACTCGTCAAATCTCCCTCTCTCTGGTCATAAAAAATGACCAAAGAGCAACCATAAGAGATCTCAGTCAGGATAAATGAGGTCATGAAGGCGAAGAATAGAGAGGGAACGTAGACCATGGAAGCAGACCCTGCCTCCATTATTGGACTGGGAGATGGGATTCAATACAAAATCATTTTTACATTGGAAAATGAATTGTATTAAGTGTCAAAAAAGACTGTAGTTTTGAAATTTAGATTGCTTATCCTTGACAGTGACAGAATAATTAAAGGGAGATCGCCCGAGAGAAAACAACGCACCTAAAATACATCCCAGGAAGAAGAGCGGGGCAGGAATGCCTTACAAGAACTTGTGACAGCAGATGAGTCCCCATTCTAAAACCACAGATGATCCAAATACTCCCGTCAACCCACTCCCAAAGACTCCCATCCATTTCACACAAAGACAACATAGTTGTGTACCATTTATGCCCACTCATTGATGTTGAGAGTTGCAATATCACATTGTCTGTGAAATTTGGCGTTTGAGAAGTTGTGCATCGCCATGAAGGTTGAGAATCAGTGAATATGGGAATAAGGGAGTGCAAGACGTCAAAAGCCCATGAGGACATGTTGGTCCAGCATCTGATCCATGGAGAGATTGATGTGGGGAATCTGATCTTCAATTTCGTTCACTCGCTGATCATGGTCACAATCCTGTGTCAAGCATTAGTGCGCATCCAAGGATGACGAAGTGCGAGAGAGTGAGAGCAGAGGTTGCTTCATGGTGTGTGAAGACTCAATGTTGCCTTCGTTGTAACTTGTAACTTGAAACCTGAGCGAATTTGGCTTTAGAATGGTAAAATTTATGCCGACATCCATGGTCCTGTGAATGTTCAACGTGCACTACGGCATGTTCATACAGAATTCAATTAAAAATATAATTTCCTTAAGAGGTTCGAACACTCGACCAAAATGGACCGAGGAATGTGAGATCACAGAATTCGCAGGGCGGGGGTTGAGAGTCACACATATTAATAATCCTCTGCACAACGGGGTACCGACGGAAAAATTACATGTTATGGAAAATTTGCAACTCTGGTAGCTGGCCAAAGGTTGCGGGAATCGAACTACTAAAGTTATTTTCGGAGAGACTTGACTCTTGGGAGCTCGGAGATGAAATGAAGGAGTTGTGAGATCTACGACGAGCTATGGTGCTATGATTGGATAAAGGAGGACCAAAATTGAATGATCTAATTGGACAAATATAACCAAATCAATGTGTAGAGGAACACTTTTGGTGTAATTAATTTTAAAAATTCTCTTGTCCACGTGTTATTCAATTTGTATTATTTATTGTTACTTTATTATTATGTTACTTCCTCACATATAGAGAAGGGTCAAAGGAAATAATTTCTTAGTACACTTGAATTTTTTGGCTTTGCTTAATGTTAACTTTAGTTTTTTCCATAAATTTCTTTCCAAATGTGAGAAGGGTTGGAGGTTGGAGGAAATAAGTTGTTAGTACATTTGAATTTTTTGGCTTTGTCTAATGTTAACTTTAGTGTTTTGCATAAATTTCTTTGCATATGTTAGTGCGCCAATGCATGCACGGGCCAAAGTTCGAGGGATGACATCTAGTGCGTTCGTCTCTTAGGGCATTTCATTAACGAGGTTTTATTAGATTGTGTAGTATGAGACAATATTGTAGTGTTCCTGGGTTTTGATACACTTGTAGACGCAAAGAGCTCAATGTGTTTGATAGTTAAATGGTCATGTGGATTCAGAACTTTAGCGGTCGTGACAAGACCCCCTCATACTCAATCAATACCATGGTTGGTCGTTCTGCTCTCTGTCTGAGGAGGTTTGCATTAAAGCTTTTAGGACGGAAGTTGCACGTGAAGAAATTTGGATTGATAGAGAGAATTGTGTGACATAATCTTGTTCTAGGGTTTGAAGGGTTGGAGAATACTTTGCAAAGTTCAATGAGGATTGCATTAAAAGTTATTTGATGTTGAATTACAACAACTACAAATACAGTCAGATAAAGATAAGGTTTTCTCGAAGCTACGGGTGAGGTCTCGATTGCTTCATACTGAATTCCCGATGTTTATGTTATAACATTGAGGACGAATTGGAGGGTTGTTACAAGGTAGATTAAAAAAATTTGAATTCATATAGAGAATTGTGTGACATAATTCGGTTCCAAGGTTTGAATATTTAGAGAATTTTCGTGGTTTAGCTAGTGTTTAAAGAGATCTTGATACTTTTGTTGGGTTTCTCTTTCTCGAAGCGAGCTTGTATTGTAACCCTTTTTGGTGATGGTGGCAAAAATGAGGTTGATTTCAACTCCCAACCAAGACATTTTTTACTTGCACAATTATCCTTCCAAAGAAAGATGTTATGTTAATCTGTGTTCCTAATGTCGATTCGAAACTTTTATTGCTTTCAGTTGATGCATTTCTCCTTTTTTTTCCTCTCGAATATTTTCATGTGTTGTATATTATACGATTAAATCAAATGTGAAGGGTGGTTTTCCCATTCTTTGCAGAAGATCTAGATAATTTCGCTACGTTTCTCATTTCTGTGGATTTTTCAATGTTTGCATATCCGTGTTTCCACAATAAGTGGTGAGTTTAGGTGGGTTTATGGTTTTTGTGGGTTTCTAAGTACTCGCAGGGGATAGCTCCAGGTAACTTTTGCTACTAGTTCAGAAAGTAAATTGCAATTATATGACTAATTGAATAGAATTTGATTGCATTGTGCATATAGCTTGTTATTTGGAAGTTAGTGTGGTTTAGTTTGGTTTCATTGCAATCTTCTCTAATGCAAATTTGGTGAGATTCATTAACAACTCCATACTTACTTCTTTTAGTCACAAGTTGTTGAGTGAGAGGAAAGTATGCTTTTGTCTTGATTGCAATTGACTTTGTGCCAATTTTTCCTATATGCTTTGATTTTTGTTAAGATGCTTGTAATTCTTGAATTTATTCGGTGGTCGTCTTCATTTTATTTCATTAATGGGGAACCTTTTGTAAGTTGACTGATTGAGGAGAATCTAACATGGTTTCCTTATGTTTTGATCTCTTCTTTTTTGCACTTGAGGTGTGATCAATTTCTTTCGTGGACTAATTTTTCTTGTTAACATGTATGCTTCAGCAACATGTAGGCCTCCCATGTCTATAGTCAACTTTTGATATGGCTATAATCATTCATTTTTTAGCTTGCAGTGATCTAGATTTTGGGATTTTAAGATTTTTTTATTGTTCGCGTCACTTCCTTGGTTTCAATCAAGTGCCCGGTAGTTGCTCGTTCGTCAAATGTTTATTTGCTGGGTAGGAAAGTTCATTTGCACCAATCCCATATATAATCAGTTTGGGTATCTTGGATACAAGTTCCTCGGAACTTCGATATAGTTGTTCCCCAAGGTTTTCCTCTAAGAAGGTTTCCTTTGGGAAGTGCAGATGTAATCATTCATTTTCGACGTTATATTCATTTGCATCTTGGGATTTTAAGATTGTATGAGAATTTGTATCATTTTCCTGGGTTTAATTAGGTGCAGGTTTGCCCGATGCTAGCATGCAAGTGTGTTGTGTGGCTTTTTTCGAAGAAGGTTTCTTGCGGAATGGAATTGTTCTACTTGATTCTTGAGATACCCTACTTTGGTGACATTGGAGCCTTATGGTTTGAGAGCAATCTTGGACATTAAGGATTTTCACTAGTGTATAATGTACATTCAAGTCAAGTTTGGCGATTTGAGGATAGTCCTACTAGTCAATTGGTGTTATGGCTCTAATCATTGGTTTTCAAGATTATAGTTGTTTGGATCTTAGGTTTTTAAGATTCTATGATCATTTGTGCGAATCTTGTATATAATAAGGTCAGCAATCTCGAATACAAGTTCCCTGAAACTTCAATGTGGTTGTTCCTCAGGGTTTTCCTCCAAGAAGGTTTGACCTAGGAAGCACAGGAACACCGAGTGCAAGTAGGTTTATTTCGTAATGAAATTGTCCTCCTTAATTCTCAAGATATTATACTTCAGTGACATTGGAGCTTTGTGCTTTGGGAGTAGTCTTTGGCATTAAAGCTCTCCATTGTTGTATAATGTACATTTAAGTCAAGTCAGGCTACTTCAAGGTAATTCTACTAGTCAACTGGTGGGATGGTTGTAATCATTCATTTTCAAGCTTACCATTGTCTGGATCTTAGGTTTTCAAGATTCTACGATCATTTGTGTGAATTTCGTATATAATAGGTCTGGAGGTCCTAGATACAAGTTTCTCGAAACTTGAATGCAGTGGTTCCCTGAGGTTTTCCTCTGATAAGGTTTCTTATGGGAAGCTTAGGAACACCGAATGCAAGTCTTCCTAGAACTTGTTAGTGTCAGTCTTTCCAGCCTTCCTCCAGTGATCAAATGTGCTCTTACAAAGTGGTTTTAGAGTGTTAAGGTCAAATTTTGTCATTTCAAAGAGTTTTCAAGCAAAATTTGGTCACTAGGCATTAGGTCTAGGGTTTGCTTTCACTCCTTCTAAACTAGTCCAAAAGGCCCATCTATGTCACTATTCAGCTGATTCTATCATAATTCATAGGGTTTTCATTATCATGTCAGTGTCTAATGAGTCATTTTACATCTTGTTCATGCTTCAGTTGTGCCTTGGCAAGTTCATTTTCCTCTCCTAGGGTTTTGAAGCCAATTTCTCTTGGACGGTCAAATCAATGGCAAAACTTGTTTCCTGATGTTCATACACCTTCCCTTATCCTTAATGTACCTTATCAAACACTTTGCATCCCTTAGATCCGCCAAATTCCTCAATTTTCCACAAACCCTAGTTTCTAGCTACAACTTGGCAATTTTCTAGGTTGGGCCTGTGTTTTGCCCTTTTGGATCCCTTCCCCTCACTCAATATCTGAGATTCCACTTTCCCCTGCTCCCCAACATCCCTCCCCACTCCCAAAAATTTCCCCAAGAATTTAGAAGCCCCTATCCCCTTCATTTCGCTCCATTTCAACAAAATTCCTTGTTTCACACATCGGGACAAGTCGCACTCAAATGATGTTCCAGAGCAATAAAAGATGACTTTGGGAAAACTGAGAGAGGTTTTTTTCCACAACATGCCAAAGAAGAAAAGCCTCCTTCACTTTTTGCACAGGTGTCATGGTTTGAGAGAAATGTCAAAGAATACCGTTGCCTCGGGATAATCAAAGGCACCTCTAAAGTGACCTTGGGAAAATCAAGTTTTCTCCTAGCTTGGTTGGCCAAATGATTTTCTTGATGGGTAAAATGATAACTAGACACAAAGAGCTTTCCAATGAGCTATCATGAGCTCAATTTGGGGTTGAGTAAGGCATTCAAAAGTTGACTGCAACAACACTCTTCCTTGAGGCAGCCTCATTTGGCACTTTTTGTCCAGTCTTGGGATATTTAACTTTTGACAGGGAAAATGAACTCCAAATTGAAAAATTCTAGTTGGGTTGGAAAGTAGATTCAAAGACCTTTCCAACGAGATATCCTTCACCCGATTCCGACACCAGGAAGGCCTCCCAAAGCCTCTTGCAAGAGGTGAGACCCTTTAAAACAGAGGTGAGACCCGTCAAGCAGGTGAGACCCGTCAGGCTACCTCAGCTAGTGTAAATTTTGTATGGGCGCGACCCGTCAGGCAAGTGAGACCTGTTGGGAAGTGAAAGCGACCCATCAACGTACCATCTACATAGAAATTTCCCAATAAGCTACTAAATCACTTCGGATTGCTTCAAGGTTGCAGGTAGGCCTCCCATCATTCAAATATATTGTTTGCCAATGCTTGAAAAGCATGAGAATGTATTTTAAAGTCATCATTTTGAAATAATGAGTCCAATGTATATTTGCTTAAGAAGGTCAAAATGCAAGAAGAGATAGGGTTTTGTTTTGCTGCTCTCAAGTTTATCCCTTTCACATCCTGAGATTGTTCATGAGGAGGGAGGACCATTACAGCAGCATGATATCCCTGAGGCTAGACATGTCAGTTCTCCTCCATTGATCACTTATCAGAGAGGCCACAGGGCCTTATTTGCAGCAGCTAGGCGAGTATTTTCTCCACATCAGGTGGAAGGGGTCTCGCCTTCTTCATCAGTTCAGCGAGTGTTATCTCCACACCAGGTGGAAGGGGCCTCGCCTTCTTCAGCAGCACAGGCAGCACAGAGGGGCAAGCAGCCCATGATCGAGGAGAGAATGACCGGTGATCCTGACATTGATATCATTGATCTTGATACCCGCTCTCCTACCACGGAGCTTCATGAGGTCATTCAACAAAAGGAGGCCGAGAACCGCTTGTTGCAGCAGAAGTTAGAGATGGCACAATGCACAATCTCATATCTAGAGCAGCGCAACAAGTAGGAGGATGAGCAAGTTCTTGATGAGTTGTGGAGGATTCGTAGTGACCGCATCTTGAATAGAAGAAGACCCGATGATCTATTCCCCGCTGATCGAGAGTCCATGCTTATCCAACTCAATGCTCACTTGGAGAGGATGTTGGCTAAGGCCAACCAAGATAAGAAATTGTTGAGAAACATGAAGAACCATTATTGGGCGAGAATGCACGTGTGCAAGGCAAAAATGAAGATGTTCAAAAGGCGGTTGGCCAAGGCACTAAAACGGAGAAAGAGGCACGATCCCCTCCATATCTTGGCCGAGGCTTCACTCAAGGATCAAGGCACTAAATAGCCTAGCCACAGCACAAATCCCAAGAAATTTTGAGCATTTTGGGTAAATTTTGAAATTTTCAGGCAATTTACAGGTTTTCTCCATTAACGGGTCTCACCCCCGGTGAGACCCTTTGTCCCGACAACTCCATTTTACAAAAACTCAGCATTTCTGGATTTGTCATGAAAATTTACACTTGCTCATCCATTACTAAGAAAT
>APFE031496924.1:0-23949 GCA_000404065.3 Pinus taeda
TATACATATATACATATATACACACATATACACACATACACACACACACACACACACACACACACACACACACATATATATATATCTGTGTGTGTGTGTGTGGTGATAATGAATTCCCTCCCAAACATAGGATCTAATTCCATTGAGGAATGGATAAAGGCATTGATGTTCCTTAACTCCCTCCCTCATCCAATTTTGAGAACAAAGAGTGGATAGCCTTGGAAAACTTCTAGAGGCATCCTATGGATAAGAATATTCCAAACCCCAATGCATATTTCACTCAAATTCGCCCAACATTGGCCAAAGAAGGCCCAAGCGTGATGCAATGCACCCTCGCAGTATACAGTGCTACACTACAGTGTACCCTCATAAAGGCTTGCCTGCGCTGAGGCAGTTTTTGGATGATTTCAGTCATGGAATCTCTTGGGAAGGAGGCACTCTAATGGTTGAAATCGTTTAGTTCATATAACAACTGAATTAAGGTTTGATGGGCTCTAACAGTATTGATCTATAAGCCAGGGTTGATGTGCCCAAAAGGATCTATAACAGGTAGTCAACATGGTGTGAGTCATCTGGTGAGAGTGAATGCACATAGAGTGCCAACTCATCCAAAATAGAAAAAACGTGTATGACTCCATAGTGAATGCCCACATGTAAATGTGTAATGTCGTGGGTCGAGCGTTAATGACCAAGATTAGGACCGAAGGCTTGAATGCAAAGGGTGGGTAGTTAGGATAAAATCATAAAATGTATGAATAATAACAATAGAATGGTTCCGAAAACGTTAGGATATGTATTGTGAATTTAGACATACAATCAAAATTAAAAAGAAATAAATGAAGGACTCTAACCTAAGTTGCTATACATTAATTTGTATCATTACACTCACCACTTGTAATAACCTTAACCATGGATACATTTGACATTGTATGTTTAGAGGTTCATTACAAGGGTCCAAGTCGTTAAGACTCAGTTATTTAAAACCTCAAAGATAGACTAAAAATAATTGAACGCCAATATCACAACTCTAGATTGGAAAGTAAATGAAAGGTAGGTTGCCTATGGTAGGTTTACCTCCGTGGCACCGATTTGTTTTATTTATTCTACAATATAAGGTCCTTGTATGGTGTGATGTGGACATTTATGCATAAAGCCCATCCCTTACACTTTATTCTTGTAAGAGACAAATCCACCTAGATTTTTAGATCTCAGTGTACCTCCAACTTCACCACATAGCCTCAAATTAAAAATAATGGTAGAATTCCACGTCATGCTAATGTCCTTCATCTAGGAGGAGTCTTGAAGAAACTTCCTTTCAATTAAAAGGCATTGATGAATTTGATAGATTTCAAGTATGTTCTCAATGTGGTGTTTCAATCTTTCCTCCATATTTGACTCAATAATATAGAATATGGAGGATTTAGACATATAATTTGAGAGAAGTCCCAGTTGATGCCACAAAAAATCCTAGTAGCTAAACATTATAGCATTAGAGGCCCTGCCTATGCATAAAGGCACCACTGTTAAATGATTTGACAAAAAAACAAAAACATGCAAAGGAGGTTATAGTTGTTCTTTTTCATCACTCCTTACAACTTCACTAGTATTTCCCACAAACAATCATCAAACAAATCCTCATTGATGCATATTATTCCAAAAAATTGCACCCATGTCCAATCTATGGGCAACATAAGAAACCCAAATTGTGAGGAAGAATGTAGAGAATCCTTCCCGCATACACAAAAATCCATGGACAACTGTGATCTTTGTTGATACAATATTTTTCTTTCTTGGTGAACATCAATTATAAACTTCCTCAATTACATGCACAACCATAGGGTGTAGATGGCTGCTTACAACTTCTCCATAGGTGCGGTGATCTGGGCATAGCCTTTAATAAACTTTCTGTAATATCCAGTATGTCCTAGGGTAGCGAGCATCTATTTCACACTCCTAAGTGCTTCTAAGTTAAGTATCACCATGATCTTCGCAGGATCTACCATCAGTCATTGTCCAAAAACCACATGACCTAGCAAGGTCCCAAAATGAACACAAAACATGAATTTCTTTAGATTAAGCGTGATCTGGTATCTTTGATAGGTATCTAGCATCAGGTGCAAAATTTCAACATGGTATTTCACCAGCCCAAACACAGTCCAATGATCAAAGTATACTTCCAAGAAGTTATGAATAAATTCCTTGAACACAACAACGACTATGCACGAGAGAATCGCAGGTGCATTCTTCAATTTGAACAGTATTACATTGTACTTACAACATACCCAATCAGTCGTGAAGGTCATCTTACTCCTATCCTCCAACGTGATTTTGGCTGATTGTACGCAGAGAACCCTTTAGTGAAGGAATATGCTTCTTGGCCACCTACATTGTCCAACACTTCATGAGTGAATAGAGTTGGGAAAGGATCACGTACGCAAGTGTCATTCAAATTCCTGAGATCCACACATATCCTTATTTCATCCTTCTACTTCTTCTCATGTACCACCATTGGGCTTACCCAATCGGATTCCTCTACGGCCTCAATGGTGCCTACCGCGAGCATCTTGTCTAGCTCTAGCCAAACCTTCCCCTTATACCTCATATTGAGATGGTAAGGTCTTTGCTTAACATCGGGCTTCAACATGATCTTCATAACACCCAAGTCCTCGATTATCCCTTTTAGATTCGTAAACTAGGTAGGAAATAAATCTTGGTATTCACGGAGCAATTCAATGACCTTATCCACACATCATCCCAGTAATATCCAATCTTCACAAATTTAGGTTCTACCTCCATACCAATGTTTACCTATTTCATTTTCAGTGGCACGATTATATCATGATTCCCAAGCTACTGTCCTTCAACCTCGTGGTGACCTTCTATTTCAGGGATGTTAATATTTTGCGGGTCCTCATCTTCTTGTTCAACAGGTATTTTATACCGTTCCAGCATGTGACTCAGCTGAGTATTCCAATCGGGTTGAATCAGGTCCAATGGATCTTGCAGTATCTTAAAGATTACTGCTTTCACCTCTTGTTGCGCCTCATCAATACAGTCAAAACCATATTCAAAGCTGAATGTCATTATGAATCCTTCGTGCAGAATATCCCATTCTCCTATACCATGGTGGAGCTCTACTTCTAAGTACCAGTTCATCAAGATGACATCCAGGATGCGATAGATCAAGTTCACCCATTTAGGTTGGGGCTTTTCTCCATAAGCTTGAGCCCATTTGGCCAAGTGCGTGCGCGGGTCATCCTGCCCATCATATTTGTCTTCGATTTGTACCTTCCGCTTCCCAAAGTGTGTTCTCATCATCCTTTTAGACTTGCACCAATCATCAAAACTACCCTTGTGCGTACCCCACCATCTCGCGGGCGTAGAGCGCAGTGCCGAGTCCAATGCGTGGATGCACTGATTTTCTGTTGCTTCCCTCTGAAATGTATCCAGAAAGATATATACATCATTTGGGTCATCACAAGTGGGTAGATTTCTTACCTCTGACGACATACAGTGTAGCGGCTAGGTCATGATGTTACAACTTAGCATGGTTACTTCATATAACTGATTCTGCCAGCGTTCTAATTCTTCATCAAAGTCTGAGGTGCAGGAACTATCGCGATCCCATGTAATTCGTCCATCCACTTTTGGATTCAATCGATCTTCGTTTTGCACTATTATCTTATAAATACAGTTTATATCACCATCACTCTCATAATCGTGGACTGATAGGATGTTAGCATCTAACCCGAGATCTAAAATAACCTGATCCATTTCGTATTCTCCTATCTACACAATCAGCCTCATCTCTCGTCTTGTTCTTGTTTTATACTTACCAATCTTTTGTACCACACATGGTTCACCTGGAGAGTTTCCGGTGCATCTACTTATAAGTTCCTATAATCCCTTCACCGCCTTGCTATCATGTAGTAACTTCATGCAAGTTTCTAGGAAGGTTGTAAGAGTAAAGAGTCCATCCCCTAATCAGGCTTATCCTTTCTCCTTGAGGTAGAGGCCTCACCAAAGCTCTTCTTTGCTTCCATGAATGTTTCGTGTGCGCACTCCAAATCAAATTTAGCCTCCTTCTGGGGCTTTGTGAACCCATGCGCTTTCCTCAGGCTATTTCCCCTTATCATCTCCTGCTGTGATTCCTCTTCAATGCACTATATTCAAATTTGAATCCTCTTCGCGAGGCTTGTCATGTATCCTTGCTATCAATGTAGCACATTCTTCCGTTTCATGATCAAACAGAGTGCAATATTTGCATGACAAACGTTTTAGGTTAATAAAATCATGGCCATAATGTCCTAGTCCTCCATAATTATACGATATTAGTTGTGCCCAACCTCTGTGAGGTCCTCCTCCACCTTAACCTCGTCCATCATCAATTCATAACATATGAAATTACACTCATCATACCCTACTAACCTACAAAATTTATGGAACAATTGTTGTAGTGTATGTACAAACGTTTGCAGCAAATGACAGTTATCTCTGGCATGTTTTCCCGCTACTTAAGCCTTCACCCTTAAAGGACTCAGTCCTCCTCCTGTTGTGTAGTTCATAAAGACCAGTCAATGGTCTTTTTCATGCCCTTGACCCTTGCATTTCAGGCACCATACCTCTTCTGGCACCTCTGGTTGAACTGTTTTTTCCTGCTTCAAACTTTTCATCTCAAGGAAATTATTTTTCAACTACACATGGATCTGCTGAACCCCCAGATTTGGATCTTACATCGGTGTTTCATGCATTCTAATTGCAATCTCCAAGGCCTCTGCCTCAGTTATTATCTTCTCGCGTGATAATGAAACCCTTAAGTGTATTTACCCAGCTATTAATATCTACTAAATACAGTTTTCCTTGCCACGGGATGGGTGTAAGATCCCTGTTCAACCTCTGTGGACAATCTGGAAGAACTGACGATCTTTCAGTCTTTACGTCTAAAGACAACATGAATGCGCCATTTGGAGTCGAAAACAACACTCTCAGCCGATCCCCAACTATTGCCTTCGTAATCCATTGCGAACGGTGGAATGGGAGTTGTTGATGTATTGTGGAAGTATCCAACGCCCTGAAAGCCCTATCAGAATTATGGTTTGCATTTAGAATGTAACAGAAATGATGCGGCCGCCGCCGTTTCCAGAAAATAATCTTATGTCCGATCGCTTCCACGAAGGATTGACCACGGGGCTGTCCCCTAAAGGATTCTCCTGGCATCCATTGCGGGATAGTTAAAGCCGTGAACTCGTGATGAGGGAATGGTGACAACCTCTTGTCTCTAATGGCACAATTGATAAATTTCATTTCCTCAATTTCATACAGCTCCTTTGGATTCACACGGAACAGAAGACTGCATTCTCTTGGCGACGGAGGCGCTGACTCAACCAAATGTCGAAGTCTATTTGCAATAAGTCCGGGCCTGGCGTGTGGAATGAGGGTCCGCAGACGGGAGTGAAGAGTTGGAATAATTCGTTGGCTTATAAGATCGTTGTTCATAAGATTGAAACTTTCCGTGGCCGTTGAGCTGCCACTAATTTCTTTAAATCTTGGAGGCAACAGATCTAGAATCTCTTCTGATTCGTAGTGATCGTCATCTTTTTCGTGGTGGATGTGAAAGGGTTCCATATTATCAATGGTAAATTATTCCCTTCCCTCCGCAATTATGTTGTTAAAAGATTTCTTAAGATGATTGCAGACGAGTGGTACGAAATATATCAAGAATCTCCAAATTGCTTAGGCTTATGATCGAATCTTGTGAAGTCAACCCTATATCCTTAATTTATATAGGGTTTTGGTATTTTTATAAAGCCTGACCGACTCCGTTGAGAAGTAAATGTCGGCTCATCGAACACACCGCCACATGGTGTGCCTTTACCGGGTAGAGTAGTCTTTTTAATTTCCTTTTTTCTGGAGTAACTCTTTTCTCCATAACTCTTTTCATCCATAACTCTTTTCTCTCTCTTAGATGGCACATTACCAATGACATATCTAAAATGACCATTTATCACAATTCTCTATACCTAAACCTTAGGAAATCTAAGATATCTCACGACTATAAGTATGGTGAATGCATAACTCAATGGAATGATATATTTTGGCGGTTAAAATGAATAAGTTTAACACTTATAAAGGTGGAAAATTGCCTAAGTCAATGGAACGATGTATTTTAAATGGAAAGATGTATTTTAAATGTAAAAAATGGGCAAAGCTTAGAATTTTGATGCTTTCTTTCAATTTTTTAATTGGTTTTTTTCTAGAAAGGGAACTTCTTTATATTATCGTTTTTATTTAAGAAAACTATTTTTTTGACCTCTATCTATAGTTACCTCTGTTATGTTGACTAAAAGCTATTATAGTGGTCCCATTCATCTAGAGTTTGGAAATTGCACTTCTATAAATAATTTGAGCCTTAGCCACAATCAATTAATAGGATACATTCCTTTAGATCTTTGCAATGTCTAAGCTCTTAGTGAGATTGAAAACACCTTTCTTGTAGGGTGGCATTGGAAACACTTTCATCAACTACAAGAACCTCGCACAACATATATTAACAAATGGTATGGTAAGTGGTAGAATTGCTCATCATGTATGGAGCTTCCATTGATGGTTTCGGATGTGGATATGAAAGACTTCAGAAGCCCAAACCTCTAAAAAATATGGAATTGAAACACCCTCATGGAGTTAGAGTTAATTGTAGAAAATGTTTTCTTATTGGAAGACTTTCTCCCCATATTAATAAAAATGTTGATTGCACTCATTGATTCTTAGCTGTAACAATATAGAAGGCTAAATAACTAGGGAAATTAGTAGACTTTACTTTCGCTCAATGATAATTCTTTGCTAGGAGAAAGTCTTTAGAAATTTTCCAATACATTAGACTCATCACTCTTGATTTGGAAAATAATCATATCATTGGAGTAATTCCCATGGATTTTGGAGATCACCTCCACAACTAGATATCATCATATTCCCAACATATTACAATCTTGTATTCAACCTTTGTGTAGCATCATGGACTCTTTGATGTGTCATGGAATATACTTTGAGGACCCATACTTGAAGAAATTGGAAATTGAATTGTTGTTGTAGGTTTTATTCTTAGCAATAATAGGATTACAAGGAACGTGCCCACACAACTTTAGTTCTTGACAAATTTGACTACACATGACCTCTCCCTTAAGTACCCTACTTGAGAGATACCAATAGTGTTGGGAGAGTTTTTCAAGATTCAAGGGATATTCATGGTATTCAATTAGATCAATGGCCTAACTACTACTACTTTAGGAGGTATTAGTAGCTTAGTGAAGCTAAACATAACTTACAATCGACATAAAAGGCCATCAACTTGTTGGTGCAATTCCTGCATCCTTTTGAAATTTAATGAGAATAGATCATCTTCATGTGAGTAAGAATGAGCTTTGAAGGCATTTTCCCTTCTCTTTGTCAAACATGACAAATATTATTATCCTATATGTGTTTCATTATAAGCCTTTTGGAAATGTCCATGGGTTGTTCTTAGAGGCCTCTTCATTGTGAACTAAGTTATTGAAGTTGACATAACAATATTCGAGTGGGGAGATTCCAACATAGCTTTGGAATATATCAAAACTCAACTACTTGGTCCTACACAACAATAAATTAAATTAGATCCTGAGTAGAACCAACTAGTCCCCAATATAGTCTATTATTGTTATATTTACTCAAAAAGACTAAAAAAAGTACATGTTAGGCATGTATAGCATGAGGGGGAGCTCACGGTAGCATTATAGAAGTAGAAGCATGGAGGAAGCATGATTTTGAATAACAACATCAACATGATGTGGTCAACGGTCTACTAGAATCATCAAGTCCACACTACCAACAAGAAGAAAAGAAGGTATAATGAGCTCTCACGAAGTTGTGCATGCATTAGGGTTTCAAGGCTTTCATGTTATTTCTATGATGTTTTTCACTCATGTCTTTAATATTTTATGCATTCATTATATTTATAAGTGAATGGTCATTTTACTTCATCCTTCTAAACACCCTTGGCTGTAGTGATGTAGCATCCATTTACTTATGTTGTTGATCATTCTCATCACCGAGTTCTTGGTTGAGTAGCCCTTACTTGGGAGAGTGAGTCACTTAGTTCGACATTCATATCAATGAGTCTATATTACCCATGTAAATCACTCTTATCTTCAATATATAGCCATGTACATTGTTTCTTATATCACTTTAGTTGTGTAGTCACTTGGTCTGTTCATGCATAGAAAAGAGCCATGAATCTTTGCATAATCATTCATGTCCATTGGTCGTTGATACCCATGCATAAAGATCAGCCATATATCATCCACGTATGGTATTCCAATATCATTGTTATAGCCTTGTATTTCATGAATTGTAATTTTATTATCTCACATTTACCATTTTTCTAATGGTAGAGTGTTTCTATAGTCAAGCATGCGTTGGAGACAGTCATCTTGAATGTTTTGCAGCCATGAGTGGGATTGCTAATCCCATTATAGGTACATTTTACTTCATTGTTATAGCAATATAATATGCTTATGATGCTGTGTACTTTCATTTGGTCATAGTTGGAGGAAGTCTTGATCTATTTTGGGGCCTCCTACATTTGGTAAGGGGGCAAGGAAAATAGTAAATCCTATCAAAAAACAACATGGTTTGGGTGTTCACAACCCCCATAATATCTTTAAAGGGAGCATGATCAACATGAAGAAGTGCATGGTGTTTGCGGCAAGGAATGTTGGTTGCATGTGGCAATATTTCCTTCATTTCCTCATCACTATTTTTTAATGATGTTGGCACCTAATCATGTTTCATTAGAAAAACAATTTTCGTATGAGCCTTGCGTATTAGTATTAGCGTGATGTATTTAATAGTGTCAGCATGGTGTTTTCAGATTGATTAGATCAAAATTTTCCATTGATGTCAAAGGGAAGAGTGAGGAAGCCACTAAAGCGATAGTGGAGACTAGAAAAGTAGAAGTGAAGAAGACATAACACCCGAGTTGTAATTAAAATAATTAGTTGTTTGATTTATACTATTACTACTGATTTTACTAGGATGGGGACAAATTGATTATCTTTGGAAAATAATTTTTAAATTAATAAATAAGGTTGTTGGTTTTATTTACAGAAATCATGATGAGTGACACCAAAGTAGATTAGACTTTCCAGAATTCAAGAAGAATCAAATTCAAATTGATTTTCCCAAATTTAAAATGTATGGATATATATTATATCTTGGCAGGAGATAAAGACTGAGGGTAAAAGTGTTGCATGGAGAAAACCAAACTTTTTCTTTTAGTAAAAATAAATGAAAAGCCTAGGCTAAGGGGAAGGAAAATTATGTGAGCAAGATGATGTTAAATAAACATTATGAAGGCTGAGTAGAGGTTAGGGAGGCCTCACAAGTTATCATAGCTCAAGTTATCATAACTTAGGGGGAATGAGAGGTGATTCAAGGTTCGGTGGTTCGGTCCTGCAAGACATATATTTCCAGCATTGGAGTAGTGGTGGGCGGATCTTGCACTCACTGATAATCTTAATAGTATTCATAATTATGTAGTTCTCGTAGAAGTAAATGTGTGAATTATGTTATGATACATTGTTCTTATATATTGTATATAGAATGTATAGGATGAATACTCTGTGTTGAGAATATATTGTACAATTACTCCACAAACAATTTCTTCATTAGGTTTTTAACATCTTAGTCACTCAATTTATTTAGTTATTAAAATTAGAATCTCTAATAGTAACTCCATGGTAATTTTAAATTTTATTATAATATAAATATTATTTAATTTGTTGTTATTTGAAATTCAAACTTTCGAAAAAAATATTATTTCTATGTTCAATCTTTTGTGATCCATAATGAATTAAACAAAGTCTTTGAGTAGAAATCACATGAGAGGATTTTGTGGGTGATGTGTTTCGAACCGACAAGTGTGGTTCATCATCAGGACCAAATGAAGCAAGTGATTAAATAGAGAGCAATGTAGAGACATAATTTCAAGTAATGGCTATATTTGTTCAAATATAGCGGTTAGCTCCTCTCTTCGTGTATTTATTTCATTTGCATGGATCTTACTTATCATCTTGTCATGAAGATGAACTACAATGGTTGGTTCCAAACACATAGAAGATATTACTCCTATATGATTTTTTAGAAATAATTTTGTTTAATAATAATATTAATTATTAAAATCATATAAATTAATAATAAATTAAATATTTTATTTATTTAAAAGACAATTAACTTATTAACTTAACTTTAAGTTTAATCTTAAAATAAACTATTAATATTGCCTTATTGAACTTATTAATATTCACATAATAATACTATTTAAATAGTTAAAATTATTAATTTTGATCCTTAATATAAAAATAAAATTATTTTCATTATAAAAATGATAAAATAAATTTTTTTTACTTATAAAGATTATTAATTTTAATAAATAAATTAAATATCAAAGTGCATAAAAAAAAGGCAAATTTACATTCATTCTACTTGTCATTAAAAAAAAATAAAATTTTAAAAATTATTAATTCTATCTCCTAGCATCCAACCATTATTATTAGTAACAATAATAACAATGACACAAACGATAATCTTAATTATAAAATCGTTAAGCATGAACTAAGCATGGTGGATAATAGCCTATGAAAATATGATAGCAGTTCAATTAATTCCCTCGATATTAATTATACGTGGCACTCATGCATTGTTGGATTCATGTTGAAGTAAACTACAACAATCACACTCACGAATTACCGTTTGGTTGATATATTCATTCTCTCGGTCAAGGTCAATATGTCGCAGAGGTTAATTTATTCTGATGTTAATATTTTGCAACCTAAAATTATAATTATAACTATATAGTGGCGGGGATGATATTAATGCATTGATATATTACTATGGTGTTAACATAACACCTTTCTATTGTATGTAAAATTCTTTAACTATAGGTTGTATAAGTTGGATGTGTAATAGCAAAAGTAAATATTTTATGAAATAAATAAAATTATTTAATTATTTGGGAAAGCTACGAAAAGATACATTTATTTCCAAATTTTATTGGTGAATGGGAAGGGATAATTCTCTCATGGTAAAAATTCTATATAATATTAATGGATTGGAGATAAGTATCATTAAGTTACTTAGCTGGAAAAAAGCCTCGGGTGAGATAAAGGTGATATATTCTGGGAAAAGACTACGAAATCCAATAAAAAATATCCATAAAAGTGGAATGCCGCTAATGGAAACCATATTAGGAAATAGGGCATTAAATAGCCATTGAAGAGATCAACACAATGTAGTTGATCCAAGGAAAGAACTCTCGACTCAGGAGTGAACTGTAATCAAACAGTTCTAGGTTGGGTGGTAGTGCTTGGTTTCCCAAGTGACATCCTTTTAGATAATCTTGTTTGCATGGGATATTTACATGTTGCCTCTTACTCTCTATATTGTCAATTCTAAAGCACATAAGAGAAATTGCTTAGGTTGTTATTGCATATAAATTAGTTGAACAATAAGCATGTGACCTATATGCATAAACTTGCCTATGTTAGTTGTGGGAGATGATTATATATGAGTCCATGTGACAACCATTGCATTTAAATTCAATCCAAGTTAAGATTTGTAAGGAAAAACAATACGTGGATCTTATGCAGTATTGGTGCTATGCTATCTTTTGTTTAAGATAGTGAACAATCATGCTTGAAATAGTTATGTAAATTGGGTAACTCTGTTTAAAGCTTAAAACTATATGAGCTATGGTTCAGGTTATCTATGATATGCATTATGCATCCAACGCTGTTCTTTAAATTAATTGTGCATATCACATAAGATACATATGTTAAAATTACATGCGACTATTGCGGTAGGATTGTGATTACGTTATGGGCAATACTAGGTTTCGTATATTTATATTGAGGTTTTCATCTATGCTGATATTGAGGTAGCAAAGGAAGTAAGTCTTTATGCATAATCTTGTCATGTGGAATGACCATGGTTGAACATTCCTCCGAGTCATAATACGTGCATAATGGTTGATTTCAAAGCTTGTATTAAGGTTATATTTATTGAACCTAAGAGTCAACATCATGAATCCAGTAAAGCATGGAAGGAGCTTGTAGTATTATGTCCAAGGGGTATGGCTCACTACTTTGATGTTGTTGAAATTTGAATAATATGAGTAGAATACATGATAAATATTTGTGCATATAATACTTGTGACATCTATTTGAATCTAACCTTAACCCAAGCAAAAAGAAGGAATGGAAGTCTAGTAGGTAATTGTCAAATGAGGCTCAAGGGGTGTGTGACAAATGGTCTTTGAGCATAAGGTCAAATAATGCGTCCTACGAGCCAATTCACCTATTTAAGATAGGAATGAGGGCCTTAAATTATATCCTATACAAGAGGTTTCACTCATGGGTTGGTTATGAAAAATTTATAAGAAAATAACCCAGAAGCCATAAAGGATTGAACATAAATCTTAAAATAATTTGGAAGATGACTCTCAAGCATGCGAATATCATATCAGTTAATTTCAATGAAAGGAAATTAGGATTCCTTAAGGTTGAATCTAAATATTAAAATGATTTATTTAAGGGAATGTGGAAGTAATAACATATATATGTTCATCCACTATATATAAAATACTATTATATCAAATCATTTTCATTGTCAAGAAATGGGTGGTTTCTATTCATTTTGAAAAATGTACAATCCTTGTAAGATAATGGCTCTAAATGTTTCCTTTTTGTGGCATTATGGGAATATTTTTAAGGAATCCCTTTAAACTTTACCCCATCTAGGTCATATATCGAGAGAAGTCTTCTTTGAAGATAGTACAGTGTCAATAATTTAGTATTGGTTCAATTCTAAAGAAGTTTGTGAAGGAGCTCGACCAGCCATACCTAAAATTGATATCAGGGTAAAGTTCACCTCTCTTAAGGTTTACATTGAAAGGCTGCATATTAATATATATAATATATAAATTATAAAATAATATATATAATATATATATATATATATGGTGATAATGAATTGCCTCCCAAACATAGGATCTAGTTCCATGGAGGAATGGATAAAGGCATTGATGTTCCTTAACTCCATCCCTCATCCAATTTTGAGCACAAAGAGTGGATAGCCTTGGAAAACTTCTAGAGGCATGCTATGGATAAGAGTATTCCAAATCCCAATGCATATTTCGCTCAAATTCACCCAACATTGGCCAAAGAGGTCCCAAGTACGATGCAATGCAACCTCGTAGTATACTAGGCTACACTGCAGTGCACCCTCATAAAGGCAATTTTTGGATGATTTCAATCATGGAATCTCTTGGGAAGGAGGCATTCTGATGGTTGAATTCATTTAGTGCATATAACAACTAAATTAAGGTTTGATGGGCCCTAATAGGATTGATCTATAAGTCGGGGTTGATGTGCCCAAATGGATCTATAACAGGTAGTCAACATGGTGTGAGTCATCTGGTGAGAGTGAGAGCACATAGAGTGCCAACTCATCCAAAATAGAAAAAATGTGTATGATTTCATAATGAATGCCCACATGTAAATGTGTAACGTCGTGGGTCGAGCGTTAATGACCAAGGTTGTGACCGGAGGCTTGAATGCAAAGGGTGGGTAGTTAGGATAAAATCATAAAACGTATGAATAATAACAATAGAATGGTTCCAAAAACCTTAGGATATGTAGTGTGCATTTAGACTTAGAATCAAAATTAAAAAGAAATAAATGAAGGACTCTAACCTAAGTTGTTATACATTAATTTCTATCATTACACTCACCACTTGTAATAACCTTAACCATGGATACATTTGACATTGGAAATTAATGGGGCATAGAAAGACTTGACTTTTTGGGTGTATGTTTAGAGGTTCATTACAAGGGTCCAAGTTGTTAAGACTCATTGATTTAAAACCTCAAATATAGACTAAAAATAATTGAATGTCAATATCACAACTCTAGATTGGAATGTAAATGAAAGGTAGGTTGCCTCTGGTAGGTTTAGCTCCGTGGCACCGATTTATTTTATTTATTCTACAATATAAGTTCCTTGGATGGTGTGATGTGGATATTGAGGTATAAAGCCCATCCCTTGCATTTTATTCTTGTAAGAGACAAATCCACCTAGATTTTTGGATCTCGGTGCACCTCCAACTTCACCACATAGCCTCAAATTAAAAATAATGGTAGAATTCCACATCATGCCAATGTCCTTCATCTAGGAGGAGTCTTGAAGCAACCTCCTTTCAATTAAAAGGAATTGATGAATTTGATAGATGTCAAGTATGTTCTGAATGTGGTGTTTCAAGGTTTCCTCCATATTTTACTCAATAATATAGAATATGGAGGATTTTTGGACATATAATTTGAGAGAAGTCCCAGTTGATGCCACAAAAAGACCTAGTAGCTAAACATTATAGCATTAGAGGCCTTGCTTATGCATAGAGGCACCACCGTTAAATGATTTGACAAAAAAAAAAAAACATGCAAAGGAGGTTATAGTTGTTCTTCTTCATCACTCCTTACAAATTGACTAGTATTTCCCACAAACAATCATCAAACAATTCCTCATTGATGCATATTATTCCAAAAAATCGCACCCATGTCCAATCTATGTGCAACATAAGAAACCCAAATTGTGAGGAAGAATGTAGAGAATCCTTCCTGCATACACCAAAATTCATGGACAACCGTGATCTTTGTTGATACAATATTTTTCTCTCTTGGTGAACATCAATTATCAACTTCCTCAACTACATGCACAACCATAGGTTGTAGATGGCTGCTTACAACTTTTCCATAGGCACGGTGATTTGGGCATAGCCTTTCAAAAACTTTCTGTAATATTCAGTATGTCCTAGGGTAGCGTGCAACTATTTCACACTCCTCAGTGCTTCTAAGTTAAGTATCACCATGATCTTCGCGGGATCTACCATGAGTCCCTATCCAAAAACCACATGACCTAGCAGGGTCCCAAAACGAACACAAAACATGCACTTCTTCAAATTAAGCATGATCTGGTATCTTCGATAGGTATCTAGCGTCAAGTGCAAAATTTCAACATGGTATGCCACTAGGCCAAACAGAGTCTAATCATCAAAGTATACTTCCAAGAAGTAATGAATAAATTCCTTGAACGCAACAATGACTACGCACAAGAAAATCACAGCTGCATTATTCAATCTGAACAGTATTACAGTGTACTTAAAACATACCCACTCAGTCGCGAAGGTCATCTTACTCCTATCCTCTGACGCGATTTTGGTTGATTGTACCCAAAGAACCCATTAATGAAGGAATATGCTTATTGGCCACCTACATTGTCCAACACCTCATCAGTGAACAGAGTTGGGAAAGGATCCTATATGCAAGTGTCATTCAAATTCCTAAGATCCACACATATCCTTATTTCATCCTTCTGCTTCTTCTCATCTACCACCATTGGGATTACCCAATCAGATTCCTCTACGATCTCAATGATGCCTGCCACGAGCATCTTGTCTAGGTCTAACCAAACCTTCCCATTATACCTCGGATTGATATGGTAAGGTCTTTGCTTAAACAACTTTACATCGGGCTTCAACATGATCTTCATAACACCCAGGCCCTCGATTATCCCTTTTAGATCCGTAAAATAGGTAGGGAATAAATCCTGGCATTCACAAAGCAATTCAATGACCTTATCCACACATCTTCCCAGTAATATCTAATCTTCAAAAATTTAGGTTCTACCTCCATACCAATGTTTACCTATTTCGTTTTTAGTGGCACGGTTATATCAGGATTCTCAAGCTACAGTCCTTCAACCTCGCGGTGACCTTCTATTTCAGGGATGTTAATATTTTGTGGGTCCTCATCTTCTTCTTCAACAATTATGTTATAGCATTCCAGCACGTGCCTCAACTGAGTATTCCAATCGGGTTGAACCAGGTCCAATGGATCTTGCAGTATCCTAAATATTGCTGCTTTCACCATTTATTGCACCTCATCAATACAGTCAAACCCATATTCAAAGTTGAATGTCATTATGGGTCCTTTGCATAGAATATCCCATTCACCTGTACCATGGTGGAGCTCTATTTATAAGTACCATTTCATCAGGATGGCATCCAAGGTGTGATAGATCAAGTGCACCCATTTAGGTTGGGGCTTTTCTCCATAAGCTTGAGCCCATTTGGCCAAGTGCGCACGCACATCATCCTGCCCATCATATTTGCGTGTGATTTGTACCTTTGGCTTCCCAAAGTGTGTTCTCATCATCCTTCTACACTTGCACCAATCATCAAAACTACCCTTGTGCGTAGCCCACCATCTTGCGGGCGTAGTGCGCAGTGTCGAGGCCAATGTGTGGATGCACTGATTTTCTGGTACTTCCCTCTGAAATGCATCCAGAAAGATATATACATCATTCAGGTCATCAGAAGTGGGCATATTTCTTACCTTTGACGACATACAGTGTAGCTGCCACGTCATGATGTTATAGTTTAGTATGGTTACTTAATATAACCGATACTGCCAGCGTTCTAATTCTTCATCAAATTCTGATGTGCAAGAACTCTTGCGATCCCATGTAATTCGTCCATCCACTTTTCTATTCACCCAACCTTGATTTTGCATTGTTATCTTATAAATATAGTTTATATCATCATCACTCTCATAATCATGGACTGGTAGGACGTTGGCATCTGACCCAAGAGCCAAAATAACTTGATCCATTTTGTACTCTCCTATCTGCGTGATCAACCTCATCTCTCATCTTGTTCTTGTTTTATACTTACCAATCTTTTGTACCATGCGTGGTTCACCTGGAGTGTTTCCGGTGCATCTATTTATAAGTTCCTATAATCCCTTCACCGCATTGCTATCATGTAGTAACTTCATGCACGTTTCTAGGAAGGTTGTAAGAATAAAGTGTCCATCTCCTAATCAGGCTTATCCTTGCTCCTTGAGGTAGAGGCCTTAGAAAAGCTCTTCTTTGCTTCCATGAATGTTTCGTGTGCACACTTGAAATCAAATTCAGCATCCTTTTGGGGCTTTGTGAACCCATGCGCTATCTTCAGGCTATTTCCCCTTATCATCTCCTGTTGTGATTCCTCTTCAGTGCACTATATTCAAATTCAATTCTGCTTCGCGAGGCTCAGACCTCATCATCTGCAGGTTCTGAGTCGGTTGAGGTGGTAGCACCCCCTTGTCACATATCCTTGCTATCAGTGTAGCACAGTCTTCTGTTTCATGATCAAACAGAATGCGATATTTTCATGACAGATGTGTTAGGTTAATAAAACCACGGGCATAGTGTCCTGGTCCTCCATAATTATAGTAGATTAGTTGTCCCCAACCTCTGGGAGGTCCTCCTCCACCTTAACCTCGTCTGAACCCATGAAAGTCTGTTCACACCATCCCTATGCTTTCGCCAAGGCGCCAAGTTTTTTCCTCAACCCTATAGGTGGGAGTTCTATCCATCATCAATTCATAACTTATGCAATTACACTCATCATAGCCTACTGACCTACAAAAGTTGCTAAAAAATTGTTGTAGTGTCTGTACAAACTTTTGCAGCAAATGATAGTTATATGTGGTATGTTTTCCAGCTACGTGACATATAGCGCACCACAATGCAGGCTCCATGCTCGATCCAGCTTAAGCTTTCAGCCTTAAAGGAATCGGTCCTCCTCTTGCTATGTAGTTCATAAAGACGAGTCAATGGTCCTTTTCACGCCCTTGACCCTTGCATTTCAGGGACCATACCTCTTCTGGCACCTTTGGTCGAACTGTTTTTTCCTGCTTCAAACATTTCATCTCAAGGAAATTATTTTTCAACTGCGCATGGATCTGCTGAACTGCCTGATTTGGATCTTACATTGGTGTTTCATGTACTCTCATTGCAATCTCCAAGGCCTCTACCTCAATCATTATCTTCTCACGTGATAGTGCAGCCCTTAGGTGTGACAGAAGCGAAGCCACAAACCATTCGTGGTGTTGTCCATCTGCCAAGTTCATATTTGTTTCATGGATTTTACACATCAATATTTGATCTAACTCCCAAGGTGTCTCACCTAGTTGCATCACAATTCTTTTGAACCCCACAATCAACTGTGCCTCATATTTAGGCCTACTAAATTCTTTGTTTAGCATGGTTTGGATGTTTCCCACTCCAACATTTGGGTTATCATTAGCGTATTTAATGTACCAGGTTAGCGTGCGATCTTGCAGAGCACCAACCAGTGTTGCCTTCTTTAGGTGATAATATGTGATGTCCTGAGCTTCCCATACAGCTTTTACGACAAACTAGAACTGGTCTGGTTCCTCGTTTCCCAAGCCTTTGAATAAAGGCAGCTTCACTGTATTTGTGATCCTGAACTACGGTGCAGGTGGAGGTGGTGGGGGTGAAGTCACAGGTGATGATGGTGAAGTTGGAGGTGGTGCAGTTAGAGGTGGCAGGCATAGGAATCCTTATCTTATTAACTGAATAACACTTCGTAGAGAAGCCTGTGATACTCCCTCTTCATCACCCAATGGAGGTGAAACCAATGGACTATATTCAGGACCCTTTTTTCCTTCGTTCCTATAAGTTTTTCCACTTCACATAGCTCCGATCATCAAGGTATCCTCATAACCAATTTCTCGCATAATAACATCTTAATCCAGGTATTTAAATACTTGAAGTACTTACCTTGTGGTCCTTTGTAAAAGCGTCGCTCCACCTTGTTGTAGTTGACTAAGTTATTGACCACAAATTCAGTCACAAATCCTCCTATGATGTGATCGAGCCAATGATCGACAACGCTAATGATCTTATCCTTAGAGGCTTCCAATCTCTGTACTAACTTCAAGGTCCAAACAATAAGACCATTAAATCTCCAGCTTCCTTGGCTATTCGCTAGCTTCATGATCCACTCGTATAGGTCAACTGGAAAGGAACAGAAAAAAGATCTCGTGGATTTCTATATACACGTACATGTCCAACCACTATTCCTTTCTCAATTGTAGATTTCTATTCTCCTAGGTCGCG
This sequence comes from Pinus taeda, assembly GCA_000404065.3. NCBI lineage: Eukaryota > Viridiplantae > Streptophyta > Pinopsida > Pinales > Pinaceae > Pinus > Pinus taeda. The sequence goes on from APFE031496924.1 coordinate 19,051, forward strand.
AATTCAGGGATTTTCCTATCCAACCAGTCTCTGATCTCTTTCTTAGTTGGATTCTAGTGATACGACATCACAGATCTCTTATGTAGATGTTGATCCCAGAAATGAAACCATTTGTTGGCTTGGTGGGGCCTAAACTAGGTTCAACGTTAGTTAGCCAAACAAATCCCTACACTATTAGCCCTTTCACCATCAGCCTGTTGAGCATGGATCAAAGTCTTACTTGAAGCAGTATGGAGAGATGTTGGAACCAAGTTTCTACACCTTGAGATGTTCGTGATGTCGGTTTATTCCTTCTATTATTGATTTTGCATAGGTCACTTAGCTCTAGGGCTTTTCCCAACTGGCCCTTTATTTCACCCTTCAGTACCTCTGCAAAAAGGTATGATTGACCTTCATGTAACCCTAACCTACGTTTAGGTACTTTCATGCTGCTAGGGCAGTGTATCGTGTAGATTCCAAAACTAGTTAAAATGTCTTACTTATCTTATTAAACAATCATAGTTAGAATTGCATAAATAAATATCCTTATTTGCGTTCAATTACCCAATGTGATTACATACATTCACGCATCACATAAGAATTATAAATGAAATTCATACACAATATGACAAGACACATTAACCGGAAATAAAGACATAGAATTTGTAGAATACTTCTCTTTATTGATATCTTCAGATGATTATAGACTCTATTCTCCCTATGCACACAGCTGCAGGGGTCCGTGCACTCAGCTGCAGACCTTTCCCTAGGCCTCTGCGCACTTGGCTATAGAGCCTCTACATACGCTACGACCTGAAACTTAGACTTCCCTCCTTATCACTCAAGACTTGTTTTACAACTTATCAATTTATCTATGACTATTGATTACTCCTTAGAGCTTACTTACTTATTTTTTTTATACAATCCCATGGTTCATGGACCATGGTTATATTTTTACAACCAAATTTACATTACAAAATAAGGGCAAACAACCCTTTATGACTCATTACACCTTCGTGCTCCGTGACCACAAAATGCGGAGACTTTTCAACTTTATTAGAAAATTCGACCCAAAATATGGGCTTTTAGCCAAAAAACCATCGTTGGGGGGATCACGTTCCCAACACATAGATTGGGGGGATCAATTAATAGGATACATTCCTTTAGATTTTTGCAATGTCTAATCCCTTAGTGAGATTGAAAACACCTTTCTTGTAGGGTGGCATTGGAAACACCTACATCAACTACAAGAACCTCACACAACATATATTAACAAATGATATGGTAAGTGGTAGAATTGCTCATCATGTAGGGAGCTTCCATTGATAGTTTCAGATGTGGATATGAAAGACTTCACAAGCTCAAACCTCTAAAAAATATGGAATTGAAACACCCTCATGGAGTTAGAATTAAGTGTAGAAAATGTTTTCTTATTGGAAGAGTTTCTCCCCATATTAATAAAAAAGTTCATTGCACTAATTGATTCTTAGTTGTAACAATATAGAAGGCTAAATCACTAGGCAAATTAGTAGATTTTACTTTCGCTGAATGATAATTCTTTGCTAGGAGAAAGACTTTAGAGATTTTCCAATACATTAGTCTCATCACTCTTGATTTGGAAAATAATCATATCATTGGAGTAATTCCCATGGATTTTGGAGATCACCTCCACAACTAGATATCACTATTTATCCCTACTCTAATATCATCATATTCCCAACATATTACAATGTGGTATTCAACCTTTGTGTAGCATCTTTGATGTGTCGTAGAATATACTTTGAGGACCCATACACGAAGAAATTGTCAATTGAATTATGGTTGTAGGTTTTATTCTTAGCAATAATAGTATTACAAGGAACGTGACCACATAACTTTAGTGCTTGACAAATTTGACTACACATGACCACTCCCTTAAGTACCCTACTAGAGAGATACCAATAGTGTTGGGAGAATTTTCAAGATTCAAGCGATATTCATGGCATTCAATTAGATCAACGACCTAATTACTAGCACTTTAGGAGGTATTAGTAGCTTAGTGAAGCTAAACATAACTTACAATCAACATAAAAGGCCATCAACTTGTTGGTGAAATTCCCACATCCTTTTGAAAATTAGTGAGAATAGATCATCTTAATGTGTGCAAGAATGAGCTTTGAAGCCATTTTCCCTTCTCTTTTTCAAACATGACAAATATTATTATCCTATATGTGTTTCATTATAAGCCTTTTGGAAATGTCCATGGGTTGTTCTTAGAGGCCTCTTCATTGCCAACTAATTTATTGAAGTTGACATAAAAATATTCGAGTGGGGAGATTCCAACATAGGTTTGGAATATATCAAACCTCAACTACTTGGTCCTACATGACAATAAATTAAATTAGATCTTGAGTAGAACCAACCAGTCCCCAATATAGTCTATTATTGTTATATTTACTCAAAAAGACTAAAAATGTACATGTTAGGCATGCATAGCATGAGGGCGAGCTCATGGTAGCATTATAGAAGTAGAAGCATGGAAGAAGCATGATTTTGAATAGAAACATCAACATGGTGTGGCGAAGAGCCTACTAGCATGATCAAGTCCACACTACCAACAAGAAGAAAAGAAGGTATAATGAGCTCTCACGAAGTTGTGCATGCATTAGGGTTTCAAGGCTTGCATGTTATTTCTATGATGTTTTTCACTCGTGTCTTTAATATTTTATGCATTCATTATATTTATGAGTGAATGGTCCTTTTACTTCATCCTTCTAAGCACCCTTGATTGTAGTGATGCAACATCCATTTACTTATGTTGTTGATCATTCTCATCACTAAGTTCTTGGTTGAGTAGCCCTTACTTAGGAGAGTGAGTCACTTAGTTTGGCATTCATATCAATGAGTGTATATCACCCATGTAAATCACTCTTATCTTCGATATATAGCCATGTACATTGTTTCTTATATCACTTTAGTTGTGTAGTCACTTGGTCTCTGCATGCATAGAAAAGAGCCATGAGTCTTTGCATAATCATTCATGTCCATTGGTTGTTGATACCCATGCATAGAGATCAACCATATATCATCCACGTATGGTCTTCCAATATCATTGTTGTAGCCTTGTATTTCGTGAATTATAATTGTATTATCTCACATTTACCATTTTTCTAATGGTAGAGTGTTTTTATAGTCAAGCATGCATGGGAGATAGTCATCTTGAATGTTTTGCAGCCGTGAGTGGGATTTCTAATTCCATTATAGCAACATTTTACTTCATTGTTATAGCAATATAATATGCTTATGATGCCGTGTACTTTCATTTGTTCATAGTTGGAGGAAGTCTTGATATATTTTGGGGCCTCCTGCATTTGGTAAGGGGGAAAGGAAAATAGTAAATCCTATCAAAAAACAACATGGTTTGGGTGTTCACAACCCCTATTATATCTTTAAAGGGAGCATGATCAACATGAAGAAGTGCATGGTGTTTGTGGCAAGGAATGTTGGTTGCATGTGGCAATATTTCCTTCATTTCCTCATCACTATTTTGTAATGATGTTGGCACCTAATCATGTTTCATTAGAAACAATTTTGGTATGAGCCTTGCGTATTAGTACTAGCATGATGTATTTAATAGTGTCAGCATGGTTTTTCAAATTCATTAGACCAACCTTTTCCATTGATGTCAAAGGGAAGAGTGAGGAAGCCACTAAAGTTATAGTGGAGACCATAAAATTAGAAGTGAAGAAGACGTAATGCCCGAGTTGTAATTATTATAATTAGTTGTTTGGTTGTTACTATTACTACTGATTTTACTAGGATGGGGACAAATGGATTATATTTGGAAAAGAATTTTTAAATTAATAAATAAAGTTGTTGGTTTTATTTATGGAAATCATGATGAGTGACACCAAAGTAGATCAGACTTTCCAGAATTCGAGAAGAATGAATTCAAATTTATTTTCCCAAATTTAAAATATATGGATATATATTATATCTTGACAGGAGATAAAGACCGGGGATAAAAGTGTTGCATGGAGAAAACCAAACTTTTTGTTTTAGTAAAAATAAATGAAAATCCTAGCCTAAGGGGAAGGAAAATTATGTGAGCCAGATGATGTTAAATAAACATTATCAAGGCTAAGTAGAGGTTAGGGAGGCCTCAAAAGTTATCATAGATCAAGTTATCATAGCTTAGGGGGAATGAGAGGTTATTCAAGGTTGGGTGGTTCGGTGCTGCAAGACATATATTTCCAACATTCGAGTAGTGGTGGGAGGATCTTGCACTCACTCATAATCTTAATAGTATTCATAATTATGTAGTTCTGGTAGAAGTAAATGTGTGAATTATGTTATGATGGATTGTTCTTATATATTGTATATAGAATGTATAGGATGAATACTCTGTGTTGAGAATATATTGTACAATTACTCCACAAACAATTTCTTCATTAGGTTTTTAACATCTTAGTCACTCAGTTTATTCAGTTATTAAAATCAGAATCTCTAATAGGAACTCCATAGTAATATTAAATTTTTTGTATAAATATTATTTAATTTTTTGTTATTTGAAATTCAAACTTTCCAAAATATTATTATTTCTATATTCAAGCTTCTGTGATCCATAATGAATTAAACAGTCTTTCAGTAGCAATCAACAAGTGTGGTTCATCATGAGGACCAGATGAAGCAAAAGCTTAAATAGAGAGCAATGTAGAGACATAATTTCAAGTAAGGGCTATATTTGTTCAAATATAGCGGTTACTTGAAATTATGTCTCTACATTGCGCTCTATTTAAGCCTTCTCCATGCTCTACCTCTTCATGTGATCGTCATGATGAACCACAAAACGCTTAGGCCAAAACATTCTCTCATGTGATTTCTACGGAAAGACTTTGTTTTTTTATCTCTCTCTCTCTCTCTCTCTCATTCTAATTATTA
>APFE031496933.1:1347-14774 GCA_000404065.3 Pinus taeda
TTTTTTTTTTTTTTTTTTTTTTAATTGATGCACCTTAGAGAGAAAAATAAATTAAATTGTAGTAGCATAAATAAATATATGGAATAAAATATTACAAAATATGGGAAATAATCTAGTTAATTAAAGTATTAAGAAGAATAAATATACTGAGGACAACTGGATTTGGATAATTTCCTAGAGTTGCTCAAGGGTTTCTATCTTCAAGTACATTTTATTATTACTTCCCATTATCTTCTATTATGAGAAGCCATCTCTTTATCTTCTATTATTAAAAATATTTAACATTGTTCTATTATGGATGATATGAATTTCCACTTAAGCTCTATTCTACCTATAGTTCAAACCCTGCTTCAATCTACAAGTCTATGTATGCAAGGATGGCTCTGGATTTCTTCCTCTCCATAGTTTAACTAGGGTTTCTAAATTCAATTAAATGAAAGTACATGTAAATATATGTATGTTAGGACCATGAAAAGAACTCCATATATCACTTTAATGTAGTATTCAATACCTCTCATACTACTAAAATCATTTTGTTTAGGAAATTTGAATGTTCTAGGTAGTGAAATACATTTTCCAATTTTGTAAGTGCAAGTATAGAGTCAATCATGTTGCAAAAAATAGGTGCCTTCTAGTTTAAGTTGAGCCAAAATCTATAGTGGAATTTATCTTTTTAGTACAATAGATTCAATGATATCAACCACTTATAGGAAACCCTTTTTTCCACGTATCAATTTCAAAAGAAATTATTCAACATACAATAGGCTAACAAGTGTATATATACTCGAAAAAATAACATTTTGCTAATATGTTGTCATTTAAATAAATTTACTTTACTAACATTCTTTTTTATTTTTCAAAGTTTAAAGTGATTTGTAACGCCCTCCTCCCACATCTACCCAAGTAACCAGCCAACCGGGGTAAACATGCGATGAGAAATTACTATGATATGATTCAACCTCCTAAGTCACATTAAGGAAGTGGAATCGATAGAAAAACACCATACAAACCTTCCACAACAACAACGACACTCTCAGGAACCATCCCAACCTCTTAGTTAACTATCCCCTGAGTCCCACTGAGTTATTAGACCAATTAACCCTTGGATGCTCCCATGATATGGGCATGCCAGTGCCCAGAAGGCTTTGGATGCTCCCAAAGCATGGTATACTAGCATCGAGGGACTATTTTGCTCAGTGTTGTGCCAACGTCCCCAGGATTTGAGCTACTTTTTTAGGCCTAGAGCCCAAGTCACTGCCCATAATTCAATGACACCTTAAGAACATATAGATAACAACGAAATGATGGTACAAATGCAATTATTTAAAAAAACCCTTGACTGGACCCCTACTAGCCATGACATGCATTTCGTCAACTAGTGAATAAGGAAGGATAAATAGCCCACATTTGGTCCACCATCTCCCATGTAGCTTCATTGGGCCCAAATTTCTTCCATTGTACCTTAATCTTCTTGATTGCTCGGTTCTGAAGCATGAACATCTTTCTCTACAATATACACTGTGGTTTCAACTAGAATTCCCCTTCTAGATCCACTTGTAATACAGACCAATCAATCACATGATAAAAATCTTTAACATACTTCTTGAGCAATGACACATGGAAGATATCATGGACTTTCATTGTCGGAGGAAGTGCAATTTGATAAGCTACTGGACCAGTCCTCTCAATAATCCTAAAAGGTCCACAAAATCGTGGCACCAACTTGGCACATGATCTAATCTGCAAAGAGCTATTCTTCGACTTGATGCGCAAGTACATCTGTTCCCCAACCTAGAAATCCTTGAACAACCTGTTATGATCTGCATAGCTCTTCTACCTATCTTGTGCTACTTTCAAATTATTCTTTATTACCTACATTTCCTACTCCATGTTTTCCAACATGTCTAGTCCAATCAACACCCTGTTAACTGGATTGCTCCTACTGATTGGAGTATTACAACTCCACCCATACAATGCCTCAAACAGACTCATATTTAGTGACTCTTGATACCTATTTTTGTAAGCAAACTCTACTAATGGAAGGTACTATTACCACTTCGACTGCTGATGCATCACATACATCCTCAACATGTCCTCCAATATCCTATTGACCCTCTCTGTTTGTCCATTTGTCTGCGGATGATAAGTTGTGTTGAAGGCCAACTCATTCCCTAAACCTACAAATAACTCCTTCCAAAACTTGGAAGTGAACTTTGCATCCTTGTCTGACACAATTTTATTTGAAACTCAATGCAATTTGACCATGTTCTTGATGAATACCTATGCTACATCACTAGCTGAGAATGTAGACTTCACTGATATGAAGTGCGCTACCGTTTTCAACATGTCCAATACTACCATGATGGAATCATGTTGTCCCACCATCCTCGGAAAATATGTGATGAATTCCATGGAAATGACCTGCCATTTCCACTCTGGAATCGTAATCAGCTGTAGAAGTCCACCTGGATACTTACACTTTGCCTACACCTGCTAAGAGTGCAAGCACCTAGCCATAAACTCTACTACATCTTTCTTCAAATTCAACCAATAATATAATTTCTTCATTGTCATTAGTGTCTTCTAATAACATGGTTGACCTGATTATTGTTTCACATGAAACTCTCTCAAGATCATCTTCTTGAGCTCACTGTTGTCTAGCACATATATCCTGTTTCTAAACCTAACCAATCTATCTACCATGAGATGATAGTCCACATATTATGCACATGCATTTGTACCTGTACCTATACTACTACCTATATATGTACCTATACCACTACTTGTACCTATACCTGTACCACCATCTGAACGCTGCTGCAACCTGTGCACAATCTCCATATACCTGAAATACTGCTAACCCACCTGCAAGATCATATCATGTAAGTTTGTCCCATAGGATCTCATAGCTGCTATGTGATTTACCTATATCTACCTACTAAAAGTATCTTCCACCATGTTATCTTTACCTTTGATATACCTAATCTCAAAGTCAAACTCACTAATCGTGACCAACCACCGAGTCTACCTTCCATTTAGATTCAGTTGGTCAAATAGATATCACAAGCCACTGTGATCACTCATCAATACAAATCTCTTGCCAAGAAGATAATGCCTCCACATCTTCAATGCATGTATGATCATTGACAACTCAAGATCATGCGTGGGGTAGTTCTTCTCATGCTCATTTAGTTTCCGCAACTCATAGCATACCACCTATCCATCCTGCATAAGGACTCCATCAAGTCATCTCTTGCAAGCATTTGTACATACTGCAAACTCTTTTTCCGGATCTGCAATCTTTAACACGGGTGCATGTGTCAACAACTTCTTTATCTACTCAAAACTGGTCACACACTCCTCTATCCATTCAAACTTCTTACCTTTCCTCTGCAATGATGTGATAGTATAACCAATTTGCGAGAATTTCCTGATCAACCTCCTATAAAAACCTACTAACCCCATGAAAGATCTCACCTCATCTACATTTCTAGGAGCTGCCCACTTCATGATAGTTCTTACCTTTTCTGGGTCCACTGCTATGTCATCCTTGGAAACCACATGTCCCAAGTAGTGTACCTAAGTCTGAAAGAAACTACACTTATTTATCTTAGCATACAACTGGTACTCTCTCAACAATCTTAACACTGTTGGTAAATGCTCAACATGCTCTTCTTTCTTCTTACCCTGCAAAACTCTTGGTTCTCCATTGTCATCCAAGCACTCAATAGCTTTGTCGTAGAAATCCACCTTGGTTCTATGAAGATACAACCAATCCATGCCCAACAACATAATGTATGATCCCAATGGTAATACATTGAAATCCATTGTGGTAGGAATACCATTCAAATCAAATGCACAAGCTTTCACCCAATGATGAACTCACTTCTTTGTACTTGTAGCCAACTGCACTAACCAAGAATCTACATGCACTTCTTTATTCAAACCACACTGATCTACAAGGTCAAGACTAACATAGCTATAATTAGATCCATGGTCAATTAAAATAGAACAACTTGATCACAAAGCTTACCATCCATCTCAATGATAGATGCCTGATGGTCTACTTGTTTTTTTATCCAGCATTGCATAGATCCTAGGAATACTCTTCCCAACATCCCCAACAGTTTGCGCCTCCTGTGCACTATATATCTGAGGCCTACCACCCAGATATTGCGGACAATCTCTCCTGTGATGATCTTTGCCACGAGTACAACACTCTACAGGCTTCCACCTTGCATCCTTATTCTTCTCCTCAGATTGAAATCCTTATCCTTTGTTAAATGAACTGAAATTCTTAGATGGAACTGCATTCTCTTTATTACCTGTACCCTGAGGTCTCTCTCTCCTCTTGTCCCATTTTCCTTTTTTTCTTTGCATTAACTTTCCAATCTGACTTAGTCTCAGATTTGTGCTTAAATTGTTCATAGCAATTCTTTAGCTTTCAGATGGCCTCCTCTAATGATCTAGGCTCATCAAACTCAATCTTGTCTTTGAATGCAATCGATAATCCATTAATGAATCTCTGAATCCTGGCCTTCTCCTCCTTGAGGTAAGGCATGTACCTCAGTAGCTCTAAGAACCTACTAGTGTACTACTCATCTGTGATCGATCCCATATTTAGCTCATAGATTTCTTTTGTTGTGTCATCAAAATATCTCTCTGATGGGTACTTCTTCTTGAGTAGTCTCTCGAAACCATTCCAAGTCAAGTCCTCCTCATGAATACCTCTGACATTCTTCACATATTCCCACCAAATATCTTCTTTACCTTTAAGACTGAATGTAGCTATTCAGGCTTTCATGTTCTCTGAATCATGCAACCTAAAGAACTTCATCATACCAAGCAACTATGCCTCTGCATCATGTGATTTATTCATTTCTCCATCAAATTCAGGTGGTTTTTCTTTCTTAAACTCATCTGGAAAGTATCCCCTATCACTCCTCTTGTAAGGATGATAACAATGACAATCGTAGTGCCTATCTAAACCAGAACTAGAATAGTACCTGTGTCCATCACCTCTCCTATCGAGACTATACAACAACCTGCCATCTCTCACTGTGTTATCTCTATTCGATTTGTGACCACCACCAGACCTACTACCATATGCCCCATTAGTTTTGTCCTCCTACTAATGGCTAATCCAAAGTGGTCCCTATCACTGCAATTGTGACAAATTCCGAAGTATCATGACATTTACCTATGATTGTTTCTCCTGTGCTTGTATGATTTTGTCATTTTCTGCCTTACAACTCCTTATTTCTTCCTTTAAGCTTCTCAATGTATCCACTAACTCAGAAGAATGCCCAACACCATGATGTTCATCTAATTCATAGGGATATTTTTGGTAGTCTACCATATTGCTAGCCATTTTTTATATTATTCCTACAAGGTATATCATGTCAGCTAAACCAAATCTCAATAAACCAACGTACCTTAGCATAATTCGGGGAGGATACCTCATCTACAAGTTCAAGAAATCAATGTAATACATGTATAACATAGTCATGACACCATATATAAATATAACACATAATCCTATAACCCTATAATCATTATTCTAGCTAGAGTCTAGTCATCAATGCATGACCTTACCAACAACACATACCATGACCTCATGCATGACTACAACCACCACATCACTGTACACTTGACCACATGTGAATAATAGCATGCATAAACAATGCATAATCAACTAGACACTCATGAAGACACACTCGACAACAACACCATCAACTTCCCATGGAGAAATCAATACAACCTTGACCCATTCCATACAAATGAAACAAGCACATATTATCACAACACAAGAACACATATCAAACCGACATGAATGCATGACCGACACACAACCATTCTAGTACGAGGGGTGAACCATGCTCTGATACCACTTTGTAACACCCTTCTCCCATATCTACCCAAGTATCCAACCAACTAGGGTAAACATGTGATGATAAGTTACTATGACATGATTCGACCTCTTAAGTCACGTTAGGGAAGTGGAGCTGATGGAAACACACCATACAGACCTTCCACAACAACAACAAGGTTCTCAGGAACCATCCCAACCTCTTAGATAACCAACCCCTGAGTCCCACTGAGTTTTTAGACCAATTAACCCCTAAACGCTCAAATGATATGGGCATGCTAATGTACATAAGGCTCTAGATGCTCCCACAACATGGTATGCCAATGTCTAGGGACTATTTTTATCAGTATTGTGCCAGTGTCCCCGAGATTTGAGCCGCTTTTTCAAGTTCGAAGCCCAAGTCACTGCCCATAATTCAATGACACCTTCTTAACATAAAGATAACAATGAAATGATGATACAAATGCAATTACTTAAACAAACCCTTGACTGGACCGCTACTAGCCATGACAGGAATTTCATCAAACATATCATAAATATGTAATCTACAAGTGTAAAACGCAGGTCTAAGCATAGGGGTCTCGTACTCATCTGATGATCTCTTAGAAGCATTAATTCCTCAACACATTAGCTCCCATTCATCCATTAGGCCATATATTCATTGTTCATTCATTTACAAGTAAAAACATGATGAGAGCCATACATAGCCACAACCATAATACGTATTCATAACCAACACAATAACAACAGAAAACAAGAGGCATATAATCCACATATAAACCAGTACAATACTCATAAAATAACAAGGAGAAATAACCTCATATTAATGATGCAAAGACCAACCAGTTGTGGGACTTCCACCCGACCTTAGACATGGTTGAGCCAAAACCCTCTTCAAGAAGTCACCCCCGTGCCATATTCCAAACATGAATGTGGGATCTCATAAAACGTATTAATCCAAAACTATCTAGGGATTCTCGAGTCTAACCACCTCAACCCATAAAATAGTGATTCCACCTCATGGGCCGAAATCACAAAACCATCATCTGATTGGTCTCTACCGAAGCCTTCTAGGGCTTCGGAGCATTTGTTCCAAACAAGGATTCCAATTCTAGTAACTCAACCCATAGTTGTCACCGGTCTTCTAGGGGATTTTTCCAACCAGGGCTTCCAAGATTTGTAACTCAACCCACCAAGGGCTTCCAAAGAATTTTTCCAACGAAGGCTTCCAGGACTAATAACTCAACCAAGTTGTTACAGGGTTTCTAGAGTGTTTGTCCAACCAGGGCTTTCATGAACTAGTAACTCAACCCAAGCTAAAGGAAGCATGAGAACCAACCAGAAAAATAAAGAAATAAACCCATAACAACATGGCTATCTAGGAAATGGTAAGGCTAGGAAAATCCATTGTCAATCTAGGCATTCCTCTATGCTAATGACATATCATGACTAATGAACCACATGCATATGTTGTGCATGCCAAAGCTAGTGAGTAAAAAATACATGCAACTCGGTACCTGCAAGCACAACCTGTTGTAGTTGCTAATCTTGATGTCATATTGTGCTTTCTTTCCCTTCCTTTGCCTCATTTCTCCAAAAATCCAAGTATGCCACACTCTCCAAGATTTCTCCAAGAAAACTCTAAGTATCTATGAGTATGAGAGAGAAAGAAATAGAGAGAGAGCTCCAAAACCGAATTAAAAAAAAGTATGTGTACTGATCCTCATAAGCCTTTTTATTAATGAGGCCTCTATTTTCTTCATTTTCCTCCTCAAATGCAACCTGTGACCTTTAACCTCCCTTTTCTCCTAATTTCCATTATTTCCATAAGTAAATGTGCCAAAATGCCATTTTTCCTTTCCAAAGTCTTTTCCATTGGCTTTGCCAATTTCCTTCACCATTAATCAATCACAGGTGATCCCCATCACTATGATTTTGACCAACATTCAGCTTCAAATAAGCATCCCATCAACCATGGTTATTATTTTGCCTTTATTAACTTTTATTACATGGAACTTTCACCAACGTTTTTACATGATTAATTGTCAATAAGAAAAAATCTAAATTATAAATGAAATACATTAGCTTATCCTAGAACTTACTATTAATAATTTACTAATAACAAAAGAACTAGGCATGATGTGTATATATATATATACACACACACTTGGTGGGAGTGAAACTTGCAAGTAGTGGATCACTTGATTATAAGATATTTTGACTGAAAAATCACAAGATGTGAAACCCAAGACAAAGAACAAGAAAGAAGTGTGAGTGATGTTGAGATTGAGATTTATCACTTAAGTATAAATTCAAGCAGGTTTGATATGTGGAGGAAGGTAAAGCGATTCAAGAGACCAAAAAGAGGGTCTAAAGGTGGTATGCAATCTAGATTAAATAAGAAGAAGGCAGACCAATTTTCCTTTTAATTATTGCAAGTGGAGTAATCACTCCTCAAAACACACAATTCCAAGTGAGCGATGAGAACCCTATATTAGGTGATCTCAAGCTTCCCAAAATTGGTTCCTGAATTTGGAAATGTATTATAAGAATCCTAATTATAAGAAAATTAATGGAGATGCTAGTCTTTATGAGAACAAACTAATGAACTAGAGGGATTAACTGATAAACACAAGGTAACCATGATAATTAAATTGATTAATAACATGTAGACTAAGTTAGGATTATTCTAATGGGAGAGGGACAATAGGTCATGAGCGAGGAAAGTTATACTAACAAAGTTGGGTTAAACCAAAACTTAATATAAAATCATGATGTAGTGAGATTTGCATAAGCTATGCCCAACAAGGAACAAGAATGCCAAATATAAGAGTAACTTATCAATTGAAAATAAAATGAAGAATCTAAATAAATTTTGGCACTTAAATAAAATCTTGATTCTCTGACAACATTGTAAGTAAATGATTTTGTAGATAAAGGAATGTTTTTTAAAGAACTTGTACTACAATATTTTCTTGAACAATGTCAATATAGGGTTAGAAGCAACCTAAAATTATGTATATTCAATTACATAAAGTACTTAATCTAAAAAGAAATCTAATCACGATAGGATGTCTTCCAATAAAGAAAGGTAACTACAAGTAAATTGGTATATAACATAAAAGAAGCAACCATTTATATCAAATATAAAAATGTTATGTCGCAATTAACATTCACATTCTAAACGTGCATACTTAATTAATGATATTCATATTTGATAGAAAATAGATACAATTAAATGGACCAAGTTAAAAATTGGAGATGTAGGCTTTATTTCATAGTTACTAATTTTTGAACACATATAGCATGATCTAAACTCAATGGAAATTCTTTCATCCAAATAAGGGGTCACATCCAACGTTGGATTTAAGAAGCTAAAGAATATCAAAGAAAGTATCTCTACAAAAATCATCCTTACCCATTTTTATAATGCCTTAGAATTTCTCTTACTTTTTGGATGATAAAATTATAGGAATGTACTTATATGATATTTTCCAATGACATAGATATGGTGATGATGTACGTATGACAATTTATCTTTTTTTAATGTATTCGTGAAGCACGCGGGGAACAAGAATATGTTTTATTAGTGCTAGGTCACGGTCTCTTGACAATATTTCATGTTTATATGCAACCAACACATGTCATGGAATGTAATATTACAATTTTAGACTTACAATAATAATTTGCAATTTTAAGTGTCAAATTTCTAAGAACCCTCATCCCACCATTATTGAAAATAGAATTACATATCTAAAACACACCATTATGAAACACATAATTAGATATCTGAAAGACATAGAAGATTGTTCTGGTAAACCATTCACATAACAATGTCACCTTCTAGAAAGGAAGGCATCAAATAAAAGACATAGAAGATTGTTCTTGTAAACCATGAAATCATAGGTATTGTCTATCGAGGCCACAATTACGTTCAGATAACAAAATTATTTATCACTGGAATCAGTAAAAAAAATAAAAAATCCAATCTTGGGAGTGTTTGAAACATTTTTATTATGGTGGAAATGGATTCAATACCATCAAAAACCCCTGGGCAACCAAAATCCTGAAGCTTGATAGCTATAACAAAGATTTCCAAAAATTTATGCCAGATTTCTTCTGCTAGAATTTCCATTATTTTGATAGCAAAATCGTAACCTCTTTATATTAACAATGTCACTTTTTAGAAGAATAGACATCAAATAAAAAATCAACATCATCATATTAAAAAGTTAAAGAAAAAGAAAAAAAAAACATTATTAGTATAAATGCAACTAATCCCTTGATACTCAAAAATTGTTCTCTATTAGAAATCTTTGCTACATAGTTGATTAACAACCATCCATATATTATTTTTTTAGTAAATTTATATTTAAAACTGATAATCCACACCATTCCATTATATTAGCTTCTAATAATCCATTATATTAACTTCCTATAATTATTAAAAGCTATTTTGCAATTATTAAGAGAAACTTTACAAATTTATGAAAAATAGCTAATTAACAATGTGGGTTGTTAGTAAACAAAAAAGCAAATTTTATGCTCAGTCAAGTTTAATTACAATTAAATTATAATTAAGAAAAAAAATCTCTAACTTGACGCTTGGCCCACCGTGGACAA
The DNA here is from genome assembly GCA_000404065.3 of Pinus taeda. Lineage (NCBI taxonomy): Eukaryota > Viridiplantae > Streptophyta > Pinopsida > Pinales > Pinaceae > Pinus > Pinus taeda. The sequence continues at coordinate 11,840 of APFE031496933.1, forward strand.
ATTAAAATAAATAATTAAAAGTCAAAATCGAGGCTAAAAGGAGAAAGGAAAAATGCACAAATGTAAGCTCAAAAAGGCAGTAGAAAAAGGAAGAAAACAAAAAAAAAAAAAGTATTTAGAAAAAAAGCAAGAACCAAATGTGGGGTGTTCTTTTTGGACTTGGAAAGCGGACTCATTTTTACATCGAAGCCTTGGTCTCAGCTGTAATGGGTCGTTCAAGTATCCATTGAAATAAAATCTATATATATACATTCACTCTCACATAATTTCAAACATATTTTCGCCTCCTCCCTCTTTTATGTCTCTGTGTGGTATGTTGTCTCTATGCGGTATGGTGTTCCCCCCTTCCTCTATCCATGATCTATTATGTCTGTGAGGTTGGTTGTCTCTGTGTGTTGTCTCTGTGTGGTATGGTGTTTGGCTTACTATGTCTTCCAGATTGTCTTTCTCTGTGTGGTGTGGTGTTTCAATCTATGTGTGATATGTTGTTTGAGTTTGTATGTGTCCGAGTCTCCGTGTTGTATGGTGTTTGAATTTGTCGGTGTTTTTGTTGGAAATTTCTGTTGATTCCAAACAAAACTGAACAGAGAACAATGCTCTGTTTCTCCCAGGAAATTAAAAATTTGTTTGCTGAAGAGCAAAGTTCACACATACACATATAACACTTTGTATTTATTAATAAAACAAACTGCTATTACAAAACATCTTCCTTCTTAACAGAGGGATTCACCATTTCCAAAAGGAAATTTACTCTGTCTTTGCTGCAAATATTTTTACACTGTTGTGTAAAAATCTCATTCATTGCTATAAAAACATTTTACATTTCAATGCCCATTAGCCCTCTACGAATTACACTGCATTACATTGCATATTAAAAAAAACATTACCCTCATGCTGCTGCGCCTATTGGGTTTTCATTCTCCACAAAAAAATTGTGATTCCACATTACCCTTGTTCCTTTTTTCTTCGCACTGTTGTGCATGTTCTTCGCATTACATTTCATATGCAATAAAAATATTATATATATATATATATATATATATTATATATATATATATATATATATATATATAACGTAACATATGTTTTTACTTGTGCCGTAAAAACTAGAACTACACCCATAAATAAAAAACATTAAAATTAAAAACATTTACCTATGACCATACTTCTCGTGAATTAAACAAATAGTAAAATTAAAGTTTTACCAACCTTTACGAACCAGAGTAAATTCATTAATTATTTTACTATTAAACATGGCGGTCAAAAACAAAAACTTTCACTCCACGCAAGTTCATTTTTGCAGGCTTGTATCAACCGTTGATCTGCCCCTCATTCATCGGACGGCTGTTGACAATATCGCATGGACTTTTCTTACCGAAGTTTATGCTCCGGGAAAAAAGTGGTTTTCAAAAAGTACTTGGGCCACGTGTCGATCGGTGTACACTATCGCTGTCCTCCGGAGGAAAACCACCTTTCAATGAAAAGTGGTGCGATAAGGCTCAACGGTTTTCTGAATTAAATGCGTTGCACGGCAGTTGAAATTATATTTTCAACACTCTCCTTTAATTTCAACTACTGGGTTATCTGTCATACCCAGACATTTCCTCAAAAATTCAAAACTTTTCTGCCCTAATGGTTTGGTCAGAATGTCTGCAACCTGCTCCTGAGTCCTGCAATGTTTTAAGACAATTTCTCCATTGTTTACCAATTCCTTGATGTAATGAAACTTTGTGTCAATGTGTTTCGTTCTCTTGTGAAACACAGAATTCTTGGATAATGCAATAGCTGAGCTATTGTCACAAAAAATCATAGTTCCTTTTGTTTGCTCTTGGCATAAGCTCCTTAACATCCTTCTCATCCAAACTGCTTAACATGCTGCTGTTGTAGCTGCCACATATTCTGCCTCTGCTGTAGACAATGCTACAATAGGTTGTTTTTTAGAAGCCCATGAAATAGCTCCTGAACCCATGTGAAAAACATAACCGGATGTGTTTTTCTGATCATCTACACTTCTAGCCCAATCACTATCAGTGTATCCAATTAAATCTAAACATTCTGAAGTAGTATATAAAATGCTATTAAAATTAAAAACATTTACCTATGCCCATACTTCTCGTGAATTAAACAAATAGTAAAATTAAAGTTTTACCAACCTTTACTAACCGGAGTAAATTCATTAATTATTTAACTATTAAACCTGGCAGTCAAAAACAAAAACTTTCACTCCACGCAAGTTCATTTTTGCAGGATTGTATCAACCGTTGATCTGCCCCTCATTCATCGGACGACTGTTGACAATATCGCATGGACTTTTCTCACCGAAGTTTACGCTCCGGGAAAAAAGTGGTTTTCAAAAAGTACTTGAGCCACGTGTCGATCGGTGTACACTATGGCTGCCCTCCGGAGGAAAACCACCTTTCAATGAAAAGTGGTGCGATAAGGCTCAACGGTTTTCTGAATTAAATACGCTGCATGACAGTTGAAATTATATTTTCAACACTCCCCTTTAATTTCAACTGTTGGGTTATCAGTCATACCCAGACATTTCCTCAAAAATTCAAAACTTTTATGCCCCAATGGTTTGGTCAGAATGTCTGCAACCTACTCCTGGGTCCTGCAATGTTTTAAGACAATTTCTCCATTGTTTACCAATTCCCTGATGTAATGAAACCATGTGTCAATGTGTTTCATTCTCTTGTGAAACACAAAATTCTTGGATAATGCAATAGCTGAGCTATTGTCACAAAAAATCACAGTTCCTTTTGTTTACTCTTGGCATAAGCTCCTTAGCATCCTTCTCATCCAAACTGCTTGACATGCTGCTGCTGTAGCTGCCACATATTCTGCCTCTGCTGTAGACAATGCTACAATAGGTTGTTTTTTAGAAGCCCATGAAATAGCTCCTGAACCCATGTGAAAAACATAACTGGATGTG
>APFE031496933.1:18068-87379 GCA_000404065.3 Pinus taeda
ACTGTTTCTTCCCCCTCTGTTTTGGCTTCTGCCTCTTCCTCTCTTGTTTCCTCTGCCTTGACCTCTTCCTCTTCCAAAAGACATATGGGTCTTAAAGACTTGTTCTAGAGATGAGTTTTCATTTCTACTCAATCTCTGCTCATGTGTTATCAGTGATGCATGTATTTCATCAACTGAGAAGTTTGTGAGATCCTTTATCTCTTCTATGGTGGTGACAATCACATCAAACTTTGAGGGTAGGACCCTCAATAATTTCTCCACAATCCTCCTTTCTTCAAGAATCTCTCCATGAGACCTTATCTGTGTGACCAGACCAATCACTTGTGTGAAGAATGAGTCAATATTATCTGACTCCTTCATGCATAGATTATGAAAATCTCTCCTCAGCAACTGTAGTTTTGTTGTCTTCACTTTCTCCATGCCTTGATAGGCTATCTTGAAAGTTTGTCGTGCTTCTTTGGATGTCTTGGTTGTTGCTATCCTTGGAAACACACTCTCATGCACTGCTTGATATAAGAAGAGAAGGGCTTTAGAATCCTTCTTCTTATAGCTCTTCAACAGTTCTTTCTCTGCCTGAGTCAAGTTATTAAACTCATCTTCATCTACTGGTTCTTCAAAACCATCCTCAACAAATTCCCATAAGTCTTGTGAGGCAAACAGGGCTTTCATGGTTATTGCCCAATAGTCATAGTTTTTTCCATTAAATTGTGGGAGCTGGGTATTACAGATACCCATGCTAGTGCTGGTGCTAGAGCCAGCCATTCTAGCACTCTAAACTATGCTTTAAATACTTGACTGTGTATTTAAAAATCACTTACTGTCTTCAACAGCAACACAAAAATTAACTTGAGAAATACCTGGATGCTTTATTGACTGAGTCTTCACTCTGCTGAGCTTCTCTAGCAAGAAATCCTTCCTTCAGCTTCTTTGACACCTTCAAAGAGCCTGGACAAGCTCTGATACCACTGTTGGAAATTTCTGTTGATTCCAAACAAAACTGAACATAGAACAATGCTCTGTTTCTCCCAGGAAATTAAAAATTTGTTTGCCGAAGAGCAGAGTTCACACATACACAGATAACACTTTGTATTTATTAATAAAGAAAACTGTTATTACAAAACATCTTCCTTCTTAATAGAGGGATTCACCATTTCCAAAAGGAAATTTACTCTATCTTTGCTGCAAATATTTTTACACTGTTGTGTAAAAATATCATTCGCTGCTGTAAAAAAAATTTGCATTTCAATGCCCATTCGCCCTCTACATATTACACTGCATTACATTGCATATTAAAAAATACATTACCCTCACGCTGCTGCGCCTATTGGGTTTTCATTCTCCACAAAAAAAATGTGATTCCACGCTGCCCTTGTTCCTTTTTTCTTTGCACTGCTGTGCGTGTTCTTCGCAATACATTTCATATGCAATCAAAAAAAATATAACATAACATATGTTTTTACTTGTGCCGTAAAAACTAGAACTACACCTGTAAATAAAAAAATTAAAATTAAAAACATTTACCTATGCCCATACTTCCCGTGAATTAAACAAATAGTAAAATTAAAGTTTTACCAACCTTTACTCACCGCAGTGAATTCATTAATTATTTTACTGTTAAACCTGGCTGTCAAAAACAAAAACTTTCACTCCACGCAAGTTCGTTTTTGCAGGCTTGTATCAACAGTTGATCTGCCCCTCATTGATCGGACGGTTGTTGACAATATCGCATGGACTTTTCTTACCGAAGTTTACGCTCCGGGAAAAAAATGGTTTTCAAAAAGTACTTGAGCCACGTGTGGCTCGGTGTACACTATCGCTGCCCTCCGGAGGAAAACCACCTTTCAATGAAAAGCAGTGCGATAAGGCTCAACGGTTTTCTGAATTAAATGCGTTGCACGACAGTTGAAATTATATTTTCAACAGTTTTTGAGTTATGTGGGTTTATGTGAGAGAGGAGGAAGATGAAACTCTTATTGTAACATTTCTCGGAGAAAACCCCTTCAAGGGAAGGGAAATTGGATTTGGTTAATCCCTTTAAGTTTCTCTAGGTTTCTGACATTCAGGTATATTTCATCTGATCTCTAGTATGAGAAGCAATTTCTTTATTATCTACTTTCTTTCCTTTTACATTGAAATTTATTTGTGATTTTGCATCTCTAGTATGAGAAGCAATTACTTTATTATCTACTTTCTTTCCTTTTACATTGAAATTTCCTTGTGATTTTGCAATCGCCACATTTGGACTCTGGTTTATTTGTTGTCGCTTACTTTGAAATTTCCTTGTGATGAAGATAGCAAACACCACATTTGAACTATGTTTTATTTGTTGCTATTATTTCATCTCATCTTTGTTATGAGAAGCAATTTCTTTATTATGGAATTTCTTTCCTTTCATACTGGAATTTCCTTTCGTGTAATGAAAATAGAAATCACCATTTGAACTTTGTTTTATTTGTTGTTACTATAGCAATAGTCATTTGAACTTTGTTTTATTTGTTGTTGCTATTTTTCAAACCTTGCTTTAATGTACAATTCTATTTATGTTTAAATGGTTCCATCTCTATTCAAACCTTATTCCAATGTATAACTTCGAGTATGCAGAGATGGCTCTAGCTCTAGTTAAGTTTTACGTTTAACCGAACTATGTGAGTTTGAAGTCGCCTTCCTCGGGAATGACTTTTTTTTTTCCATTAGATTAACGCTAATTTAGTTAGTGTATTTCTTAATTAATTTAAGAAGCCTATTTACCCTGTGTTTATCATTTAATCCCTCCGAATCATTATTTTTCTTCCTCTGTAAGTTTAACTGCATGTTCTGCTCTGCTCTACTTGGTGGGTGCACTTGTAATATGGTCATTTCAGCCCCGTCATCATAAAGACTACCATCTTCATTAATTTCCTTAAATTCAGACTTTTTCTCGATGCATATTGGAAAGATGGAAACCATTATTGAGAAGCTTGAGGTCAAGATGGGAACCATGATTCTTGGAAATCTTGAGGTCATCCAATCTAGTATCCTCGGCCCTCCACCTCGGTTGCTGGGTTCTGAGTAGTGTTTACTCCACCTGCAAGCATTACAAGGCACATTGCCATGCGCTTTTACATTAACTTGGATTGCATATTATTTTCTATCTTCTTGGTCTTTGGGATCTCCGTCTTTTGATGTCATATCTGCTTGAATTTGCAGTTGGGTGATCAATATTAATCTTAGCATCACTATCTTGATGGGTTTAGGGTGGCCCGGGATGTGACCAATAACCCATTTCCATAACCTAACCTATGGGTTTAGAGTTGAATATGTGAGCAACAAAAATGAGTAGTCCCATTGTGGACGTTGTCAGCTTCTCTTAGAATTAAAAGGTCTAGACAATACATTAGATTACTCTCATTGCCATGCAATCCCCCTTCTTCTTTCTCCTTTATTGATAAATCATTAGAAGGTCTAGACCTCTTACCTTTTCTCCTATAATCATAGCCTCTTACATTTTCTCCTACAGTCATAGCTCTGTTCTATGGCTAATGTTCCCACTGGTCAAACCCTACCCCAAGTTACAATTCTAGGTTCTCACATATGTGATTTAATTTAGTTTTTATTAACCCATTTTAATTTTTAACCATGCTTATATTAAATTTATAGGTATGCATAGATGAATTTAATTTAGTTCTTATTAACACAATTTAGATATTGTTTATATTAAATTTATTACCTCCTGCATCTTGCATATTAAATTAATTTTCTTCACACTAATTTTTCATTAAACATCTTGCATGTTAAATTATTATTTTTTGACTACTGTCGGTAATCTTCTTAATATGAATCTAATCAACATAGTAATCTTCCTAAGATTAATCTAATCAACATGTTTATAATTTAGTATAGTTGTGGTTTCCTCAGCAGGTTTAGTACAATTGTGGTTTCCTCCCCAGGTTTAGTATAGTTGTGGTTTACTCCGCAGGTTTAACCCAACGATCATTAGTTTGATCGCCACCTTGTTTTATGAATTCAGATATTAAATTTTTAAGTTAATTCTGGTGATATGAAACTAATTAGTCAAAGTATATTCTAATTACTCATGTTTTAATTGTGTGTAAATATTTCTAAACATTTAAAAATTTTGTAATTGTATAAGTTCCTATAATAGATGAGAAAATTCCCACAAAATATTCAATTTATCCATAATATTATATCTCACAAGATATTCAATTTATCCATAATATTATATCTCACAAAATAGATACAAGTTGATTCCTTCCTTCTAGCAATATCTCTTGAAGAGTTTTATGTATAGTATTATATCTCGCAAAATCAATTTATGCATAATATTATATCTCGCAAAATATATATAAATTGATTCCTACCTAGTACTATATATACAATAGTACTAGGGGAGGTAGTGACAATAAATAATAGAGGCCTACCATGGTGGTGACGGGTGACGGAGAATTAGGGTTCGATAAATTGATTCCTTCCTGGTACTAATATCTCCAGAAGAGTATCTTTTGATTTTATTATTTATGAAATTTGCCTTTTAATAAGTTTCTTGTAAATTAAAGTAATTGTATGTATTACTCAAGATTTCTAGATTTTTTTATTAATTTGTTTTCTAAAATATAAGAAATTAAACATATTAGTTTTCTATTAACTAAATAAAATATTAGCTTAAAAATAAATAAAAACATTTATTTATTAAAACCACCTAACAATATGATTTAATACGTTCAACCTTATAATTTATTATTTTTTAGTATATTATATATCATTACCTTCGTATTTTTTAAATAATTAGGACAAATTTATTCCCAACCCAATACAAAGGGATACTAATAATTATAAATAATAATAGGTGATGGGATTCAATGGCAATGGGAATGGATTCTAGCCAAGAAGTTAGGAACTTTCCCGAAGTGCCAAACAATTTCCGGATTTCTGGTGGGTGTCCAATTTCATTTAGTGCTTCCTCCTACGCCGTTTTCTGTTGGAAGTGAAACTACGATGAAGACCACTGAAACTACTCTTTTCACAACGTCGACATTGAAGTTGTACATAAAGTTAAAAATGGTACCAATATAAGAGAAAACTCAAATGAGATTACAGAAGTGCCTGAGCTAAAGGCTATTGTGGATGTAACTGTTAATGACACTGAGAAAATAGTTGAGACTATGTCGATGCAAATGTGAATGAGGATGATTTGAAAGGTAAGGAAGCAACACAACTGGATCAAACAAATGCTTCAATGAAAACGGGAAAAAACTAAGGATGGCCCAGAAGAATCAATACACACGACCCTGTGAGGCCAATGAAAGTAATAGACACAACCTGGCGAGGCCATTGAAAATAAGGAATCTAATAGACACACAACCTGGTGAGGCCAGCGAAAGTAAGGAACCTAATAAACAGGAAAGCCCCAAGGAACCGCCTAATGATGCTACTCCTGAGAAAGAGCCATCTACTGTTATCTCATTCCATCGAAATTAAAGAACATAATAAAATGGACAGTCCCAGGGAGGTGTCTAAACATGATATTCTTGAGAAAGAACCATCTTTGCTGTTAACTAATTCCAACAATTCTCTGGCACTCAGAATACAGTCACAGATATATCGCGTAATGACCTTTCCAGTTCTTCCTTTTCGTTTAGATTATTGTTGAAAGTTGGTGATTCCAACACAATGCCCTTTGGTTTTGCATTCAGTCAATGCCCTTTGGCTCTACATCTAGTCTATGGACTTTTAGTGTGCCATTTGGTTCTGCATTCAGTCAATGCCCTTTGGCTCTGCATCTAGTCTATGGACTTTTAGTGTTACAGGGTCATTCTTAGGTACGAAGGCACCTAGCACTAATGGGTTATGACCATCAAGTACTACCAATGGTGGTGCTTCTGTTTAGCAATTTGGAGCACCAATGATTGGCAACGTTACAATTAGTGGAAGTGGTTTGATTGCTTTGTAGGAAGTGCCTGTAGAGACAGGTGGAGAAAAAGAGAAAGCATTGTTCACGGTTTATGCTGCCTTGTTTGAGTATATAAGTGAGGGTTGAAAGAAATGTGGCAAGGGTGAAATTAAGGTCAATATTTCTGCAATAGAAAAGCATGGCTTGTTATAAAGGTAATTACAGATTAGTCCTTAATGCCAGTTTATTCCTAGACATGAAGTTGAGCAGTATGCTAAATGAGGTATCATTTTTGTTTGTGTGAACATTGCTAGTGAATGTGAAGTAGTGGAATCTAAGCTACTATTGGGCACAAATGAGGTATCATGAACAATGCAAGTGAATCCAAGACATGGAAAGCTAATATACTTTTGGGCACAGGTAAGCATATCTAATGAGAATCCTATAACCGTTTCGATTGCTGGAAATTGTCCTGGGAATGATTACAGAAGATTCTATAAACTAGTAGATGTTGTATTAGACTATGTTATCTGGTATATAGAGCCAAATCCTCTCTCAAATTTTCTGTAGCAGCTAGCAACGCTTCCATTATAAACACTATTTTCTAAGTCTCACTGATTAGAGTGTTTTCCTCGGCTGACCTATCTGGGATAATGAAATATATTCACACCAGGGCTCCAATATGTCAATGCTGCCAATTCTGTAATATACATTGCTAGAACCTCTGTTGAACACTGCATGTGCATGAAATTCTAGTTAGAGATTTTATTAAATTCAATACATGTTGAAATAGACTCGTTATACTTAGTATTGAATTGTAAACATGGTGATCAATAACTGAGAATTAAAAATCCCAACTACAATTCATTAAACTATGTCAAATCCTACATACCTAAAAAATAATCAGAAATTAATTCAGTTAAAATAGTCATATATATATGACCGTTATGTTTAATTTTTAAATAAAATTGTACCTGCTAATTGAATCTAAGTAAAGCATTCAGAGGCTTAAATGGACATTGTAAAGAAGTTTGAAAGTTCAAACAGATCCATAAGAAATACTAAACTTTGAATCTGATAACTTGAGAACCTGATCGTCAGATGTTTCAATTTTTTCAAACAATAAACCAAAATTCAATAAACCAAGCTTTAATCTTATAATGACAACTTTGCACCTAATGTGGAAGCAGCACGAATACAATTATAATTTTTTTAAAAGTGTATATTTTTATTATTTAAAATGTGCTTTTAATATATAAATGAATAAAACTGAATAACTTGATATCTTATTAAATTTAAGATAATAAAATCTAAAAATGTATTGTAAAAACATCTCCTAGTTGGACTAGGCCAAAGAGAACTAGTACTAATTAAGACATTTCCAATACATCATTGGTGTTCTGAATTCTTAGTTTTTATTAGAATATGCAATTGAATGTGGTGAAATTGCACGCTATATCATGTTATTATGTATGTTGGGATTCCTCCAAAGCCATATTTTCTGGATGTGGATTGTGGTAATGACTTCACTTGGTTCCAGTGTGTTGCTCTCAAAGCACAAGTTGTGCCAAGGTATGCAGCTTAGGCCAGTCTCACAATTCTGAGAGGGAAGACTCTACCTTCCTCTCAAAAAATGCGTCATTCTAGCCAGTGACTGCCCTCCAGTATTTCCTTGTGCAATTCTGAGAGGTAGTGACTACTGGCCCAGAAAATTGCGCAATGCAGTCCCTCGCCCTGCACCACTTTCCAGCTAAAATTGCGCGTTGCACAATCCCAACACCCAGCAGGCTAGTCTGGATTGCTCACTGCACAATTCCAAAAGCCAACCAGCCTCTCGACAGTCTGAACTGACTTTTACGCAGTTCCGACAGTCAGTCTCCTGGCCTCACACTGAAAATTGTGCAATCCTTGCCAGTCAATCCCCAGGTATGTTGCATGTCATCCCTCAAGTTTTATTTGGTTTTAACTAACAGATTCTTGGCATGCATGTCGCCATGTTTCCAGATATAGTAGGTGTTTGTCCGTCTCTTAGCAGTTTAGGATCAATGACATCCAAGAGAGCAGGGTCAAAGGACAAAGATGGAAGCGCAATTAGTGCAGCAATTGAGTGAGTGTCTATGAGTTTGCCGATCTATGAAGACACCAAGTTGATCATAGACAAAGACATCAAGCTGAAATGGCAAGAGGTAAATGATGCATTCTCAAGCACATTTGGGTAAGATCTCGAAAACCGCCAAGTCTATGTGAACATTATCAAGTCTGTCTTGCACTGGATTGCATGCAAGTATCACGTGTTCCCATGCGTGGACATGATACATTGGATCGTCTTGCACATTGATCCTGAGACGATGACATTGAGGAGTGTCAATGGGAAAAAGATTGCTACCATCAGGGCCAAGGATTATCAGCAGATGTACCATTTGTTGAAGCCAGTGATCACCATGGAGACACTGGTCAGGCTACCCAGCAGCAATGCCAACTCCAAGGATATATTGAAGAACTGGGTGAAGGAGCCAGCCAAATTCACGAGGACACCCAATCAGATTTACAAGACGAAGATACTACGGAAGATGTACCAATACTTGGTCATCTTTTCATGTTGCTTGTATGGCCAAGAAAGAACGAAGACCTTCTAGCAGAGTTGGGTGATCGCGTTGGACCAACTAGCTAGTGAAGGTAAAGAATGCAACTAGTCTGACATATTGGCTCACAGGCTGAAGGAACAGGTCACAAGAGCTTGGCAGTCGCCCAAAGGTCAGAAAGCAGATATCTACATGTCCGCCTACACCTTGGATGTAATTTGTGTCTGTCAGGAGTTCCCGGGCATGAAGTGGACATGGACATCGATGAAAACCTCTGTCAATACTTATTGTAAGTTGTTTTCTAAATGTAGCTTCAAAGGAGTTATCACAGAGTTGTCAGATAATTTTTTCACCCTGGTGTACAAGATCCACCTTGCATGTCAAAGGCAACAATGGAGGCACTGATTGACCTAGCAGATTGGTATGCCTCACTGTCTGACACTTTCATACAAATGTACGTCACGAGGAAGCCTTCGCATGTTTTGCCAAATTTTGCCATGGATAAGCTCATCATGCAAGAAGTATCATACTAGATCTCGGCAGGACTATCAGCTAGGTTACACCAGAAGAAGAAGGCACTTTAGCTCACTCTTTCATTGTGGATCAAGTTCTACGAGATACAGAACCTCAAGCATGTGGATGTTGAAACAGAGGAGATCAAGAAATATCCTTTCAACAAAGGCAAGAGAAAGATTGTCGGCAATGTAAAGGTATAATAAAGCTGCAAGTTCAAAGTAGACCCACTTGTATAGAAAGCATATTTGGCAATAGAGGCAAAGAGGAAACAACACGACGAGGAATGTGCAAAGGAAGAGAGACAAACAAAGGATGGAGGAAATAGTGAAGGAGTTGCATGAGTTGAAGGAGAAACTCCAGAAGGAACAGGAGCTGCATAGATGGAAGAAGGAAGCTCAGCAAGAACATGTAAAGTAGGGGGCGCAACATATACTGACAGATGAAATTGTGCATGTACAGGTAGTAGACTCATCTGAACAGCTGGCACCAAGTAGATACGATGAGCAGTCTGAGGAGCAGGACTTCGCTCAAGATATTGAATAAGCACTTGAGCAGATGGATACGGATATGGAGCAGCAAGAGTTAGAGTAAGACATCGTCCTCATGCCTTACCACCAAGAGGTCAACCTACCAGCTTCACCGGATCTGGAATCAGAGCAAGTTTTGAGTGACCAAGGAGACACTGAGATCCTTGGAGACAATCCAGAAGAAGAGATCCACAACATCATTCAACTCCATATTCTCCTCAAGGTAATGGTCGTGCATAATCATCCAATAAAAGTCTGATAAAAGTTATCAGAAAAAATTTGGAAGACTATAAAAAGAGCTGGGATACTCATCTAATTTATGTAGTCTGGGAAAACAGGATTACTCCAAAAAGATCTACTGGAAAATATCCTTTTTAGTTAGTTTATGGGAAATATGTAATTTTCCCTACCAATTTGGCCTTCCCTATTTTAAAGTTTCTGCAGGATTCAATTGATGAACCTGTTGATTTTCAAGGAGAATAAATCAAATTATTGAACTAAATGAGAACCTAGATGAAGTTCAATACAAATTGAAAAAGTATCGGAATAAGATGAAGACCCTGTCTGACAGAAGAGCTAGGGAAAGGGACTTCAAGGAGGGTGATCTAGTCCTAAGATGGGATTCCGTAAGAGAAGAAAAATGAAACCATGGAAAGTTTGACAAGCTATGGTTTGGACCTCTAGACATTGCCGAAGTAAAGGGAAACAACACTTTTGTGCCACAAAATTTTGAGGTACTATATTCCACTTATCCTGTTAATGGAAGGTTTCTCAAACATTACATTCAGTATTGAGAAGTTGAAGTAGATTTCATTACTATCATTGTAAAAATTCTGATTTATTTTACTTTTCAAACTATTAGTGTGAGTTTTTCACAGCAAAGATTCCAAAGCCCGAGGAGAAGGCACATGGATTTGCAAGTTCTTTGCATTCTACATTAGAAAGAAGTCCATAGTTGGAGCCGATATTGTAACATTCTTGTTCTTGATAAGTTAGCTATTAGATTAAAAATCAAGATGCCATACAAAAAATGATAAGTTAGGATATGGACCAAAAAAAAGATGGGAAATAAAAATGTTAGGAGTGATTATTATTGCAGGTCCATATCAAATAAAATGATAGGGTAGTTTCTCTAAGAAAGTAAGGCAAAATGAAAATGATAGATAAGCAATAGAAGAAAAATATTTTCTTTAGAAAATAAATTAAGGTTGCTAGCTCAAATGCACCTTTGAAAAGTGTACTTTTGATTAATCATGCTTAAGTTCTTAATTATGGTTTAAATGTTGTAATAAAGTTTGATGACATTATAAAATAAGTGACAAATGATACTTTTGTCGTATTGGTGGAAAAGAAAAAATGACACATCGGGCGTTGATAGCCAACGCATACTTTTCAACAAAGATCCTTCACTGCACCCTGATCAACAACGGAGGAAGGCTTTCGGCCCCCCCTTGGCTGTTTCTCGTTAACTCGAGGGGGGGGGGGGTCTAAAATGCAATTGTCATGGCTGCTGCTTTTTGCAACGTGGCAACTCCAAAATGTTTCGGACCCCCAAGGCTCGAAACCACAACCATTATGAGCCCCCCCTAAAATCTGCTTCTGGTTTTTCTTCCACCCAACCGTTGACTTCTCCCGCACCTTATGCATCAATTATATTCTGTCCAATAACAAACCTCCATGTCATCCATCCATTTTCACTTACCCATTCACCACCTGCCATGTTATAATATCGTTGCCCATGCCCTCCAAAGTCGTTGTTGTACCTGATTATCTGTTTAAACATTTGTTAAGCATTCATTTTCATTTCCCCTGCAAATTGAATGCCTACGGTTAGATCTAAATAGTCAATTGAGCCAAATTGAACCTATAAATCATCCATGGCTCGAATCTTTGCCACTTTTCGCTTCCATCCATAAACCAAAAGCACCATTTTGTCGCTCTGTGTATTTTCGCCATTGTCACCAATTTTAGGCTAAAAACAACTTATGAATTTCCCTTGTAGTAGTGATGGCTCCTAAGGCAAAGATATAGAAGACTGCCGAAGAAGGGAATCCCTCCACAGTCTCCCTTGATGTGGATCATATGCCACTTGTAGACTCCCTTTTCAAGATCAATGACTGTGAATGTGAATTTGATTTCTACGAATTACATTCATGGTTAAAACTGAAATACACTGATAAGGAGGATTCCATTCGCTTCTGGGAGACTCTTCTGTCATTATTCTCTTTTTCTAAGACCCATCAATTCCCCGATCTAATCTCTTGGTGTCAAGCTAGGTATGACCCTATGAAAAGAACAATAATGACTCAGGATGGAAAAATCTTGATTACCATCATTGCTCATAGAATAAACCAGATGCTAATGATACCTCCATCTAATTCCCTTAGCTATTTGTTAGCTGCAACTCTAATGGATCTCTACAATAAACTCACCTTCCCACAGAAAGTTCTTATCTTTGAACTTTTCCTACCAGAAGATGTTGAATTACCTAAGAGAAATCCTCCATATTCATCTTCCATGTTCCTTGAGGCTACTAGACAAATTATCTCTTTGTTATCATACCTGCTAGGTTATGAAAATGACCAAATTGTTGATGAATCCATACTTGGATTCTTTTCTATCTTTAGCAAAGAATATCAACATGCCTTCATGTATAATTATAGCCACTTTATGGCTGATAATATACATGAATAGTTTATGAATTTAACCACACAAGGAGTATTCAGGTACAGTTCAGTTATAATTCATCTAATTTTATTTCAACAGGGAGATCTATTTCTTATTTAGCTGAACCGACAAGATAAGCAGGGAGTGAATCAATTAGTGATTCACTGGACAGAGCTAGTAAGAGCAGAATCATTAAATTTTACATTCTCCCAGTTCATTGATTCCTTCATACATCCAGTTCTCCAATTACTCAACAGCCTAGCAGAGCCCATAATTGGAGAAGAAATTAAAAAGACACTGCACCTATTAGAGAAAACCAAGGTTGGTGACTCGTACCTATACCAGAATTACACTGAGATTAGGATCTATGACAGTGAGTTGGCTCCATACAGACTTCCTCAGTATGTGCCAATGAGAATATTCTCACTTAAATACATCAGGCAAATGATAAATATGGATGAAGTCCATTTTGTCTCAGGCAAGAAGAAATCACAGTTTAAACTCAAAGCCAAAGTAGGGAGTTTCATCTATAACATTAGGTCTGCAGGTATAGAAGTAGAAAGATTGTTAAAGAACACGAACCTCCAGCTAAGCTTCACTTGGTCTTATGACCCTTTTGAGATTATTTCAGCTCTCAGAGTGCAGTTGAAGGCAACACCTTACAACCATACTCCTAGGCCAGAATTGGAGAAGTTCATGAACTAGGAGCAATGGTCTGAAGGTACTCTCACAGAAGTTGATGAACATGTTATATCAACTCCTTAGACAAAGACTCTAGCTACACATAGTACCCAGCATAAAAGAGAAAGAGAGGAAACTCAATCAGCTACATAACTAGGTAAAGAGTACTATATCTTACAAAAGAAGTTGAATTGGGTTGTCAATGTCATCAGGAAGCAAGTCATCAAAGATAATTGATCTTGGAGAATTGGAATATGTTTCAACAGGAGGGACCACTAGTCCCAAGCCTTCCTCTACTTCTTCAACTCCTTCTTCAATTGAACCTATGGAGATTATCCAATCAACTAAGACCAGCTCAGCAGAAGATACTAATATCTTCTCAACATTTTTGGAAATTAAGCAAAAGAATGAAAGTCTTAAATCTCAAGTTTACAGTCAGTTTTGGAAACAGACATCCTCTTCTCAACATAGACTTCTCTCTGCCTTTGACAATGAAAGAGGAAGGATGCAAATGGCATTTTTTCAGGCTTAGATTCCACTTCCTAAATCCACAACAGACTACAAGAAGACCATTTTCTCATTTTATGTGAACTAGATACATCCCATTGATCAAATGGATTTGCATAGGAAATCAAGTGAGATGTTATTTTCAACAATGACTACCACTGCTATGTCTCTTTCCAAGCTCGGAACTGCTTTGTCCAATGTACAGTCATAGCTTAATATTGAAAAGCTATCATCCTTATCTAAAGATAAAAAATTAAAATCTTTAGAAGATATCATTATGAAGATTGGATATGATCCCTAGGACTGTAAAGCAATTGAAGAAATACTGCAAAGGAAGAATGTTTAGATTACAGCCTTGAAGAAATTGTTGAAGCTGCCTTCAACTGAGGTTCCACAGACCACAGAAATGGCAGAAAAATGAACAACACAGGGAGGATATGTTAAAGCTCATTATTGAGCAAAACATATAGATCAAGTAAATGGAGGAGTAGATAGAACAACTGCTCAAGGAAAAAGAGACAGCACAGCCTGTCGTGACCTCAGTGACAACAATTCCAATGACAAGTGCATATTTAAACTCATCTCCTACTGACAATGCTTCATCTTCAACAGCAGGTGAAAAAACAAGGTTATCACAGGAGATATAAGCACATAAACAACAAAATGAGAAGTTACTCCAGATGTTCCAAGCCCTGGAGTCACAAAAGGTAAAAAATGATACCTGGTATGTAGAAGAAATGCAAAAGTCACATAGGTGGAGCTCAAGGTTAAACAGTTAGAAAGCAAGACTCTAATGGCAGACACTTTAGCCCAAGCTAAAGAAGATATTTGGTTGGATATTAGTCACTCCATAATAGAAGTATGGCCATCCATACAAA
Source organism: Pinus taeda (assembly GCA_000404065.3). Lineage (NCBI taxonomy): Eukaryota > Viridiplantae > Streptophyta > Pinopsida > Pinales > Pinaceae > Pinus > Pinus taeda. Next base: position 32,314 of record APFE031496933.1, read on the forward strand.
TCATTTTTGAGCAACAAGAGCTGATTGCTAAATGCAGGGCAAAGATAGAGACCCAAGAGGCAACATTGGAACAAAACCCAAAGAAGCATCAAGAATGATCAGGGTATTGAATTCTAAGACTAAACAATAGTTACAAGAGATGGACATTCCAAATAGGACAACTACTATTTTGGAAATTAAGAAAGTCCTAGTGAAGAAGAATCTATTAACTCAGTGAAAAACAAAGTGTGATGCTTTGAACACTACAGTTAGGAGATTTCACTCTAAATTCAGTATATTACATAAGAAAGGTTTACCAGAGATAGTATCATCAAATGATCAGCTAGTAAAAGTGGAGGAATACTATGAAAGGCTTTATACCATTGCAATAGATAGCAGTCAATTTGTAGGGATAAAAAGGCAGATTACTGGAAAGGAATTTTTGGAAGCTTTAGGCTTAGACCTCTCCATTAAATATGAAATTGGTCATCTTTTTCTCACCAAACCCAATTTTGAGAGATATACTGAAGTTGATGAGATACTTATAAGGATGGTAAACCTCGAGATACCAAGTGAGAAAAGGTGGGATCAATTGTGTAAAACAATTGATTAACTTTTTATTCCAACAAGAAGACAGCTACAACATATTTTGAAGGAACAATCATCAACAACTTCCTATCTAATAGGGGCACATCATGCAACAGTTTTTCTTTTCCTATCTTCTTTCAAGCTATCTTGTAATTAGTTTAGGATATTTTATGTAGAACTTGTATAAATAACTCTCTTCTATGAGTTATTAAAGGTGGTACCTTTCCATAAACAATTTTGTAAAAGTATTGATGTACAAGTTGTTTCTAGATCACTGATAATAAAGCAAAGGATTCTGAATTTGGTCTCATACAGTTTCATTTTCTTCTGTAAGTTTTCATGTGTTTCATTCATTATGTTTATTCTACATATGTTTAAGTTTTACAGAGATATCAGGTGAGAATAAATGTGTTATAGCTATTCTTAAAAGTCCTTTCTGAAGTTATTATCATAAAGAGACTGAGATATTGGATTGTCTGTCTAAAAAGCTCCCTCTAAATCATAAAATTGTCAGCATCTTATGTAATCTTAAGCATAGTTTGTTTAACTTTTGAACATTGGACAAAGGTTTCCCCACTTATGATAATTTATTTTTCTGTCTGAAATCTAAATTAAGCATACCTCCTTACTATTATTTCTAAAAACCTTATAAATTAAAATCACTGTGTGACGTCAAATAGAAACCCTTTGATTATCTATTAGTACAATCTAAAAGAGTTAATACATCATTCTTAAAGTTTGTTCTATGTATTGGTCCTCCATAAAAACCAAAACCAAAACCCCTAAAACAAATATCTTAGATGCTCTAGCATGATTAATTGACCATTATCATCTCAAAGGAACAACAGAAAGCATGGACATGCCTTCACAACCATTAGAGTTGAACACCGAACTTGTTCATTATTTTGTGGACAATGGTTCACTGGAAGGGGAGCCTATTCATCATGAAGTACTTGAAGAAGACAATAATGACGGCCAATCACTTGTACCGGAGGCTAAAAGCCAAGTGTCAAATCCTAGGGAGCAAGGGGAAAATCAAAGATTACTTGGTGCATTCCTAAAGCTACCAGTAGAGAGAGTGAAGGCCTCATCAAGGCATTCAACTGCAGATTGTCTTTGTTTGGGAATGAGTTCACAGTTGCTCACATCTAAAGATTATATGAATTTTTTGTTTGAGTCTAAACGTAAAAAAAATGAAATTCAGGAAAATAAAAAGAGAAAGAGGGAGTTGGCCAAGGACAAGTGAGCTGGAAGGATTGTCGCAACAGAAGCTCAAACAAAGGAAATGATGGAAAGAAAAAAAACAAGGGAAGATAAGGAACATAAAAATAAAATGGCAAGGTAAGAGAGGGAGGTAAGAAAGGTTCAAGAAGTGTTGGAAAGAGGAGGAGGGGTGACAAGCAAGGAATTCTAGGGTCCAAGCCAGCTTGAGGCAAATAGGATGATGTCCAATACGCTGGACCACATTGCAGAGCACACACCATCATACCAAGATCTGATTAACATCCAAGTCCCCTGCTATCAACCAAGGGTTGTGCCCACCTCATATACCCCTACTAGTGTAGGTTTAACTCCTAACTATGTTTATATGACACCTACACCCAATGTTGGGGTTAGTAACACAAGTGGACACTTGGGTGGTTACTTAGTCCCTCCATGGCTACAAGGATCAAATTGGAGACAAGGATATGGTAACATTCAAGCACTTCCTAATCAACCAATCTTGGGTAGTCCACCATAATTGGGTCAAGTAGGAGGCTCAACAATTTCGGGCAATGCAAGAAATGGAGACCATCAAGCATAGGAGTGGCATGAATTAATTTTTGTAACCACATCGCAATGTGAATTTTGTAAGGATGCAATATGTTGATTGGTTTCATAGTAGAAGATAAACTATAGACTATACTAAATTTGAATTGGAATTATGATGAAAGTAAACCTAATAATCGCAATGTGAATTTTGTAAGGATGCAATATGTTGATTGGTTTCATAGTAGAAGCTAAACTATAAAATATATTGAATTTTAATTGGAATTATGATGAAAATCAACATAATAAAGAAGGAAAAGAAGTGAACATGAGTCAAAAGTAGTTACCAATAGAAGATACTAATAACCATCGAGAAACCAAGCATGAGGGGATTCAGCAAGAGACAAAGAGATCTATAATGTCTATCCAGTGGAAGAAATTTGTTTTAATATTTCAAGAGAGGTTATATATTGGCAGTTCTTATTTCAAGAGAGGTTATATATTTCACATATAAAGATAAAAATTTATCATTGTAATTAGGATATAACAAACATATTCACTGTTGAATAATTCCTAGAAGCTTCACTGTAACTCTTTCCACCATGGGGACCCCCTCAACTTTATGGACCATTTTCATTTTCAAAGAAAATGTCTGCCCCGGAGCATGTGCTTGAGAAATGCAATAGAAACCAACCCTTTGTCTGCTCATCGAGGTAGTAAACAAAAGAATCCCTTTGTTCTCACTAAAGGAAATTCAAGAGAAAATAATAGAAATTAAAGATCAATTGAATCCAGTTTGAAAATAAATTGCAAAGGAAAAGAAGTAGTAATTACTTAGCTTGGTAATTAGTTGATGAAAGGCAACATAAAAAAGAAGGAAAAGAAGTGAACATAAATCACAAGTAGCTACCAATAGAAGGTACTAATAACCATTGAGAAACTGAGCATGAGGGGATTCAACAAAAGACAAAGAGATACATAACATCTATCTGTAGTATCTATCAGGTAGAAGATATTTGTTTTAATATTTCGAGAGAGGTTATTTATTGACAGGTCCTATCTTAAGAGAGGTTATATATTTCACATATAAAGATAAAAAATTATCACAGTAATTAGGATAATTACAAACATATTCACTGTAATTAGGATCTAATGTACAGTAAAGCCATGAGAGTGGGGCTAAATAGTGCAGAGTCCCCTGAAAAATACACAATGCAATGATGAATGAACCTGAAATGTGCATCTTAACAAACTTGAAAATGTTATGTACATCTAATGTACAGTAAAGCCACAATGCAATGATGAATGAACCTGAAATGTGCATCTTAACAGACTTGAAAATTTGATGTGCATCTAATGTATAGTAAAGCCATGAGAGTGGGGCTAAATAGTGCAAAGTCCCCTGACAAAATCCAAAATGCAATGATGAATGAACCTGAAATGTGCATCTTAACGGACTTGAAAATCTGATGTACATCTAATGTACAGTAAAAGCCACAATGCAATGATGAGATCTTCCTTTGCTGATGAATTCCCTTGATTGGAAAGCTTAGTTAAAAGGAGATTAAAAGTATTTTAAAACGTTGAGTTCACTTCTATTCCAATCACAATGGTGACATTTTTAAGAGTTGTAGGCAAAATAAGACCTCTTATTTGTACGAGGAAAGCAATAGAAAGACCTCAGAGTAAGATATTTAAAGAATGATTTGGAAAGGTGGAGCCTTTGCTCCATCCTTGTTATCATTTTACTTTTTTTAACAAATAAAAATGTTAAGATGAAGTATATTCATTAGTTAAAGGATGTTTATATTTTACTTGAAATTTGACTGCAATTAAATTGTTGGAGATGTATTTATTGTTTGACTACAATCAGATTGTTGGAGACAAATTTATTGTTCGAGACCAGATGGCCCTTTTTCTAAGATTTTGATATATGAATTTTCTAAGTTCTATGAGATTAGATACAATGTGCCATGTTGAAAGGTAAGAATTAAGTTTGAATATCTTAAAGGATGTTTATATTTTACTTTGAATTTAACTGCAATCAAATTGTTGGACATGTATTTATTGTTCGAGACCAGATGGCCCTTTTTCTAAGATTTTGATATATGAATTTTCTAAGTTCTATGAGATTACATACAATGTGCCATGTTTAAAGGTAAGAATTATATTGGTAGACACAGTTCTTTGCATTGAAATTACCAAGTATAAATTATGTTTACTGATGTGCAGGGACTGGAGGCAGAAGATGAAAACTCATGTTTAAGAGAATATTGGAAAACAAAGAAAGAAGATATTATCTTGAAAGCTAGATCATCTTCAATAATGAAGAAAATTCCTGGAGCGCAAGGGAAGAAAATATTGAAGAACAAAAATATCAGAGAAACAGTGCAATCTGAACAAGTTGAATTGAATGATGAACATTTAATGCTTCTGTATCCACCCTAGAGGAACTTATTGGGTTTGGAGTTCCTGGATACCTTGGGCCTGTGGAACAACATCCAAAGGATATCAAGGCATCTATGCATGGGACTCCATTCTTCTACTACGAACATGTCTCCATGGAATCAAAAGATGTTTGGGAGACAATAACTTGTCATTTGGGTGGCACAGGGCTAGAGTTTTTTGACTCAAAATCTTTTTCAGTTTATATTAAGCCAAGAGGCTATGTTCACAACATTCCTATAGATGGGCAGTCTTGAGTCCTACCTTTTCCTCCTATGACAATCCATGAAGCATAGCCTCACACAAAAAAGTTTTTGCCTCCCTGGGATAATAGAGAAAAACTGAATAGCATGTGCCTAGGATGAGTCAGTGATGTCCTATGCCAAGCTCTTAGGTCTATTTATACAACCTCAGAAGGAAACCCAACATTACACGAGCAGGCTCATATACTTGAAAGAGAAATCAAATAAGAAAGAGAAATCAAGAAATAGCATTGATCTCAATTAATTTCATGTAACAGAAGATCTTCTGGAAAGGGCATACGCCCAATTCCATTGTTTTGGAAGCAGAGTCGAGCCTAAGCGAGACTCTCAAAATCCAAGTACAAATGATTCTTGTTTTCGGAAACACAAATTTGAAAGCCAACACGAAAATGAAACCTAAATGGAACATGATAAACTAATTATGGATTTGATTCTATTTATTTAGTGCAAGGACATCTATATGGATAACAATATCGTATGTGAAAATGTATATATGCGCTTTCAACCTTTTTATAGACTAGTACGAGCTTACTATACACCTCTGGCTTCGTATTACTGATTATAAGAACACAACTTCATCATAGAGCTAAAGATAACATGGTAATCATATTAACATAATACAGCTTAATACAGATTTATAAACGTGAACCTGACTGTGAAACACACAATTTCCTATTTCTGGCAACACAAATCTAAAACCCAACATAGAAATGAAACCTAAATGGAACATGACTGTAAAACCCAACACAAATCTGAAGGGGTCTCCAATCTTTGTCGAGCAACATGAAGGCAATTTTGGAATTTGTTTTCATTACCCTCCCAAAACTTGAACCTGACTGTGAAACCCACAACCCAAAACCCAAAACCCAACAAATTGAAAACCCATAAATTAGCCAAAACCCACAAAACCCACACAGGTGAAAAACCCAACAAACTGAAAACCCATAAATTAGCCAAAACTCACACAGGTGAAGGTGTTTAAAAACACATACACAAGTATACAAAAGCATAACAAAGGCACAATATTCCAATGGAGGCTAAATGTGTTAAAAAACACAATATTCAGGCTGGTAGGACAATGTCCTACCTTCCATGTCTAGTTGATGTTTTTTGTCCCTGCCAGACAGCCACAAGAACCCCAGATGCTACAAAAACAGTAGCTCATACTGCAACAACCTGCAAGACAACATCAAAATGGTTAGGTATCCGTAAAAATGCAGATAAAATGTGAAATTGAAGCTCATAAATTGAACTACAAACCTAAAAAATCTGTTCAGAGTATGAAATGGCCATGTCCAACACCGAGCCAAGCTGAATTCGCCACAAGGATAAACGTAGATGAATAACGAGCCCATACCACCATACGTGGAAGAAAAACCAGGCGAAAAAACAAGATGAAACGCACGAAAACAACCAAACAACCTCGAGCACGACCATCTCTGCTGGTCCACAAACCACCACCCGCATCACCGAAGCCACTACCCGCATCATTGACAACTATAATGGTAGTGACCACCATTGGAGCAGCAACACTCAACTACCCGACAGAGTGAACGGACAAGGACAAGTCCCAAACAGAAATGAACGTAGCAATGAACAAGGCGCACAGTACTGACGCATTACAAACCCTAAACCCTGCCTCCACCTACCGAACCAGTACTCATATGTTGTCAACAGGTCACTGCATGCAGCCCCCATGTATCGTACGAAGGTGAGGTGCCAACGTGGCAGGAAGGCCGGTTGACGTGGACCCGTTCAACTCCCCTAATCCTCATTTGAATATGTGATGGATGGCTGTGATTTTTTGGAGTGCAAAGAGTTGGCCACCTATCATTAAATTACTCTTCAAACGACCTTTGAGGTCTTCGTTTCTTGTGTCATACCAGGTCCGCTTGGCTATGTGCTCAAATCATGACATCTCATTTCATCAATTCTCGAGCGATATGAAGGATTAAAGAGTATATTTTTTAGTTTGATTTGGATTCTAGAGAGAAAAATGGTAGGTTTTTGTGAGTTGTTGGGTACAAAGTTGTCAACTCAGCATGCTCCTTTATAAAGTTATCACCTAATCTTAAAAGATGGATATTTAGAAAAGCTAAATTGATATTTTCAACATAATTATATAAGATGTTTAAGACTCTTCGTTTTGTGTGTCATGTATGAGACTGTATTTTAAAAATATTAACATATAATTTATTTAATTTATTACCTTATTAAAATTAATAAATGAATATTATATTGCAAATAACTATTTTAATTTCATGATTATATATAGTATTTAATTGATTAATTATTCATAAAATTTATTTCTAATTATTTTATTATTATTACAAGTTAATAAAAAATATTAAACATTAAATTAACTCATAATTTTATAATTAATGGTTAAACTAATCTAAATAAATCTATTTTTTTTTATAAATAAAACTTGGGTAATCAGAAACCTCAATATTTAAACTAGAGTTTTAACATATAAGTCTTATTAATTTTTTGATTGCATTTATAGATTATTTTTTAAAATGTTGAGTTTTTGACAATTTTATTTTTAACAATAATTATAACAGTTTGATTGTGGATGTTTGATGGTTAAATATAATCTATTTATAATAATTAGGATTGATTATTGATGTAGTAAATATAATTGTGATTATTGATGTTGTAAATATAACATGGGTTGATATAAATCGATAGGCGTATATAAACCAATGTTATATTTACTACATCAATAATCAATGAGGCAAGAAAAATGATAATCATTGTTGGAACCTTACATTACATTGTAAATATTTCAAATATTTCAACGTCACATTGTAACACGATAATAGGATTGTGTATTGTGACGTTTGCATGGTACAAAAATCAATCCAACGTCACATGTGATAAACGTTGTTGCAAGATGACAATTAATCTAATACACATTGTTGCAATGTTACATTACGTTGCAACTTATTCAATGTCACCTCTCAACATTACAACATTAGGGTTTGTTAATCCCTTGGGTTTATTAATTCCTTGAGTTTATAATGCCTAGGGTTTGTAATATTAATCCCTTGGGTTTTTAATGCCGAGGGTCTATAATATTGATCCCTTAGGTGTACTAGTCCCTTGGGTTTATAATAACATTAGGGTTTAATGTTGTGATGTTTGAATGGTGCAGAAATTTGTCCAATGTAACATTGTGACAAACATTGTCACAAAGTCACAAACAATACGAAAATCATTGTTGGAACCTTACATTACATTGCAATTTTTTCAACGTCAAATTGTGAAACTACAATAGGGCTTTGTATTGTGATATTTACATGCTAGAAAAATCAAACCAGTGTTATATTGTGACAAACATTGTCTCAAGATGACAATTAATTTGATAGTCATTGTTGCAATGTTACATTACATTGTAACTTATTTAATTTCGACTCTCAACATTACAAAATTACGGTTTATAAATGTATTGGGTTTATAATTAATGCATTGGGTTTATTAATTCCTTGGGTTTATAATATTAATCCCTTAGGTTTATAATCCCTAGGGTTTATAATATTAATCTCTTAGTTTTTTAATCCCTAGGGTTTATAATATTAGTCCCTTGGGTTTACTAATCCCATGTCATAAAAATCCAATTTATTTTTCCCAAATGTGTTTAAATGAAATTTAATGATACCTCGTTTATGGAAGATACATACCAAATACATCAATTTCCAGGATAATCATATGGGTCAATTTATCTGTTTGAAACATTTGGAATATATTAATAGCATCTTGATCTTATTACATAGATATGTGTGGTCTAACATCAATAGGTATGATCTATATTAGAATTGGTGCTGAAGAATATATTATTTTAATTAAAAGGATGGTTCAAATTTAATTTATAATGAATATTCTTCCACTAAGATTTACATAGAGGGATGAGATTTGAAGTCCCTTGGCATGTTATGTGTTAAAATTCTATATTTAATAGTTTTTATTTATTTATAGTTTCAGTAGACCTTGTCTCGATGCATCGTTTCAATAGATCATGTGGCTTGATGTGCAACCATTCAATTATAGTGAAAGGGTAATTTATTTTTAATAATTCCCCCCTGTCTAAGAACCATATTAAGCTCTTTGTACTAATGTAAAAGTTGAACAATGACAAACTTTTACATAGAAAACCTACCTTTAACAAACGAAAGAGATGTGTATCTTATTGGAAACTTGAAGAGAGTGAGAAGCCAAGGAATATAAGTCATTGAATTCGACAAATCTAGATCCTAAGAAAGTGGATCTATAACTGGGACATGATATAACTACAACGCATACACGTAGGAAACTACAACTTCTAGAATGACGCCTCAAGATTCACAATTACAACTTGTATATCACATAACACAAATGATATAAATGGAAGTATTACTTCCAACATATATTACCTTAGCTATGTTTTCCATAGATAAACATGACTCTCATGTTTTCTTCTCCACTACCTAAAGACTCTATGACCATGATTGGAATGCCATGGCCATTTCGTGGCCCACAAAATTTCTCTCATGTTGCTGCATCACTAACATTCTTCTCTGGTTTAGGAGTTGTTCCATCCGAGACTATTCCATATGATCATCCATTGTAATGGAATTACTTCATCTTTTATGATTATTTTCCATCTTTTGCTAACGCATAGGATTTGTTATTCCTCTTCTATAATATTAGGGTAAAGTTGTGTAACTGTAATGGAATATTTTATAAATAAATAAAATCAATGGAGCAGAAAAATTAACTACTTGATTTTTGCCATATCCATCATATTTCCAAGTCTGTAATCAAATTATACTCATGTAAACTAGGAAAAATTTGTAATCAAATTATGATCAAGTTTGTTAATCTTCTCTATGTGATCTGTAACTCTTTGATTAAGTATTTTGGAATCTCATCTATTTGTTTCCTTGAATATGTGGCTTTATAACTCAACTTTAAAAATTTAGTTAGGAAGATGAAAATTTCTTTTGGTTTTATCATTTTTCTAAATTGAAAAATATTTTTTTCCCTTATATGAATTAGATCTAGTGATATTCATGTTTATACTTGATCTGGAAAAAGTACATTTATGGTCATACTTGTTGTGAAAACAAAATGATTTATAACAAACAGTCATTTGAAATTGAATGTTAACATGAAGTCGTATTTATTTATTATATTAACATGTAAGTTTTTTCTTAGAAAATCTATTTCATTCCTCCACCTTTTTGTTTCTTTCCTCATTCCTTTCATTCATTTTTTCATGCCATTCATTTTTGTGGTGTTGTTGTAGCTACTACAACCACCCTCCAAAATTTTTCCTATGCTTTGATTTTGGAGCCTTACCTTCTATTTACATGAGCTCATCTTTGACTGTCATCAAGTATTCATGATTTTATTAAGACTTTTCTTTTCATATTTTCTTGTGTTTTCTTTTTTTTCATACTTATTTGATCTTTTTGAGTCACAAGCTAACCTTCTGACTTGACCTTGCAGTAGTCCTGGGCTTGCCTCCAGAAACTGTGCAATCTTGAAGGCAAGCCAACCTTGATGATGGAAACTACGCAGCCTTGAGCCTGAGAATTGCATAGTGATTGATGGAAGCTTATCACTAAGCTTAGAAAATGTGCAATCCATCCCTTGTGCTCATAAACTGCAAAATGCACTAAGCCGGGAAGTTTCTTAGTTCCCTAGAATTGTGTAATCTTCCTTGGTAGTATGCATGACAAGTTTCCTGAAAAAGAAAAAAGAAAAAAAAAAAGAGAAAAAGAAATCCCTAGAAAATAGAGATTCATCATTTGTTTCCCGAAGGTGGCACAGTCGCTATTTTTGGAATTTTTTGCCAAGTGTCACTTTTTCCTTGATTTTAGGCATGCGTGTCTTAAACCTAATCCACCCAAATCCATTTAACTGATGCCTCTAGAGCTCATTTTTACATTCGATATTGGAGATTTAGCATTCCCATGGAGATCAAGGAGTCTTCGGTATAGTTTGCATCACTTCTCTGGGTGAGTTTTGCTTTTATCACCTTTTTCTATTTATTTTTTGTCATTCTTTGTCGTTTTGCTCCTGTGAGTGTTGTTTTGCTTGTTTCTCTTCATGATTACTGGATGTTTAACTTATATTAGCTTGTAGAAGTGTTGAACTATTTTTTTTTCACCTTTCATAAGTGTCACATTAGTTTTCTTGTTTTTGCTCACTAGTGATTGTTGTTTCAATGCCTCTCCTTGCATATTTGCTTTTCTTTCTGTTTGTTGAGTTTTTGCACTTGATTCACATTGATCTCTCCATACTTACTTAGATCCATACTTTAACTTGAATTATCGCTTAGATGTACTTGTTTCCTAGTACCCTACACCCTCACCATGCAGATCTACACTTCACTTGGACATGGATTTCCTTACCCAAATGGGCATTACGCAAGTCCGAGGCTCAAGCTGAGAGCTTGGCCTCTGAGACTGAAAAATGTGCAGTACAAGCTGGCCTAACCATGCATTGCGTAGTCCCAGTGCCCACTCCTAAGACCTTGGCCACTGAAACTGTACAATGCAGAGTCTCTCCCTATCACTACCCAGGCTAAACTGCGTAATGCGTAGTTTCAAGCCTCAGGCTGCATCACTAACTACTAAGATTGCACAATTATTCTATTACATGGAGGAATACCTTATGTGGGCCATGGATGTCGCCATGATCTTCACCTTAATTTGAGAGTGAATAAAAAAGAAAACAAATTTCTCACTCTGAGAGATGATCTTACTGCATTGCTTAGGAGAGCTCAAAGAAATGGTGGTAGGTAGGGCTACATCATGTATCTTATATAGTTTTTTGTGCAAAATAATAATAATAGTTGGAGGTCTAGACTCATACATAACACGACGCTTCCACAAGTATATTTGGCCTAATAAAACATTGACAAACTTCAAGAGGAGAAACTTTGGCACAAGGTCTTTGTTTGGCATGCACAATAGCCTATTAGAAATATTTATCCAAGGACAATAATTTTCTATGAAAAATGGTAGTCATCAGCCTATGTTTTCCCATTTCCCCAGGAAACACCATTTAGGGCCTCAAAACAACTCTAGAAGTTTAGGACCCAAAAAATTGCTAAAAATAGAAAGTATGTTGGAAAATAGGAAATAGAAAGGAAACGATGTTAGGGGTCCAAGTGAATAGGTGAGTGGCCACTAATATCCACCTAGATCAATCATCACTCCTTCAGAAGCAATGGTCCCCATTATGTTGAGTGCCTCCATGAGATAAGGAAACTTTTGTTGAACTTGCTCCCATGTGAGCCACTTGCCTTGGTGCAGGAGCTCGCCGACTTTGACAACGAGACACTGTTGAATCCTTTGTTAATAATAGTTTTTAGCTTGTGTGTCCATGATCTGATCAGTTGTGGCCTATTCAATGCAATCTGGATTAAGATCTGTTGGGGTTAGCTACTTAGCAATTTATAATGTGTCCAATAATGGTGGAAAGTATGGCTGAAGGAGGTCCACATTGGATACTAGGTGCAAGCCAAGGAATGGGGTAATGCTCATCTTGAAAAAATTGTTATCCACAAACTTAGTTATGGTTAAGGCCAATATTGAATTTGGTCGAAGCTTCTGATGGCCTTCAACAAGGAATTCCTTTGACAAATGCAACCACACCTTATCGCCCACATGAAACTTATGTGGCACTTGATGCTGATCATGACATTATTTGTAATTAGGATTGGATTTATCTAGGTTTTCATGAACCTGCTAGTGATGTGTTGGATGTGTTCAATAAACTTGGTGGCTTTATCAACTTCAAACTCAACATGTGCAAATTCCTCCTATGTAGTTGTAAGAGGCATTGCAACATCGATGGGGCACACTTGTTGAAATTCCAAGCCCACTTCAAAGGGGTTGTGGCCAGTTGAGCTATGGATAACTCTCTTATCACTATGTTTCCCATAGGAAAGACTCTCATCCCATGTTTGTGGGTGCTTGGAGTTGTACATGTGTAGTATGTGCACTTTTGACAACCTCTGTCTGACCATCAGTTTAATAAAGGAATGCAGTCAACTTGGTGAGTTTGGTGTCTAACAAATAATAGAGGCTTGGCTAAAATAAACCCAGGAACTTGCTATCCTGATATGATATAATGGTCTATGGAATCCCAAAATGTACCCACACTCATTCGAAGATGATTTTGGCAGTGTCATCTATTGTGATACTCTTCTTGCAAGTAGCCAATATAGTTGTCCTAGAAAATCTATAAATGATCACAAATACAGAGTCGTTACCACGCTTGGTAGAAGGGAATCCAACCATATGGAGATGGATTACCAAGGTTGGCTAGGAGTAGTAAGAGGAGTGTACATGTCTTGCTTCTTAATGGTTGGCTTGGCGATCACACAGGCAGTGCAAGATCTGATGTATTTTCCAACATCTTGTTAGAGTTTTGGCCAATAAGAACACTTATGCAGTATTGTCATTATTTTCTCCATACAAAAGTGCCTTGCGAACTGACTACAGTGTGCCTCCCAAATCAAATTGGCACAATCACTTGAAGGAAGACAAAGGTGTCCCAGGGAGCATAACAATGCACCATAGAGGTCAAACTCTAGCACTTGCTTTCCATCTATCAACATTTGATATGTGGTGGAAAATTTTGGATCAATTTTGTATAGTTGTATCCATCTAGAAGTTTTATGCTGACAAGAGTTGAAAATAGTTGTTAGTCCCACATATGACGGTTGATTAAGGCAATCTACAACATTATTGGTTCTGTTCTTGTATTTAATGTTCAAATGGAATTGTTGCAGATATGTGGAGTATTTCTTATGGTCATCAATTTTCAACTTCCCTTGTGCCTGCATAAATTGTTGAGGTAGGTGATCTATGTGGATGATCGTCTCCTTCCCCATAATGTAATGTTTCCATTGTTACCAACCCTCCCATATTTACCCAAGTTTACTGATCTACAAGGGTAAACATGAACTGAGAGATTTACTAAGACATGACCCGAACTCTAAGCTCCAGTTAAGGAAGTGGGACCTACAACTAACCACTAACTGATAACTCACAATATCCCTAAGGGCTACAGGAAACTCAAAGGCTAAAGAACCACACCAGGTGATTAAACCTTGAGTTGGGGCTCCTTTTTACACAACATAACCCCCAAGCACATGCATGACAAGGCCTCCATGCGGTTGAGGCCTCCAACCGCACTCACAAGCCTACCTAAGTGCAGTTGTGACCCAAATTTTCCAGTTCAGAGGGTGCAGTCATGGGATCTAAGCCACAATTCTAGGTCAGCCTCTAGACCACTACCCAAGACATCTTGAAACTTCTCAGAATCATAAATGAATTAAAAACAAAGCTAAACATACAAACATGAAGGCAGAACTTGACCTAGACTACATAGAACATAATAGACATTTCGTCAAACACATGGAAAACATGTAAGCTACAGGTCATGGATGCATATCCGATCATAAAAGTTTGAGATTCACCTAAGAATCACTAAGAAGGCCCAATTCTCTCTCCACATAGCTGAAATAACACTTATTACTCCATAAATTCATCAACCGATTAATAGCTAAACAATTCATGACAATATTCTTAGAGGATACACATCATGTGAAAAACATATAACTAAAAAACAACCAACATATAAACCATGGCAACCCAACCATAATATCACCAACATAATTAATACATATATACATGAATCGTAATAGAAGAATAACTCTTATTAACATATGAAAATACCAACCAAGTTAGGGACTTCCATGTACTACCCAACCATAGATTGGGCTGAACCAAATCTCTCTTTCATCCAATCACACCCGCGCCATATTCCAAGCATGAATGGGGGATCTGATGGCATAAACCAAACAAAAACAAACTAGGGCTTCAAGAGGCCAAACCACCTCAACCCTCAACCAGTGGTTCCACCTCACGGTCATACATCACTAACATCAACCGGATTAGTCTCTACCCAAGTTTTCCAGGGCTCTAGGAACTAGTAACTCAACCCACATCCTTCCAGGGCTCTAGGAACTAGTATCTCAACACACATCCTTCCAGGGCTCTAGATCATTTGTCCAACCCAACTTCAGGGACTAGTAACTAAACCCAGTAAGGGCTCAAGAGAATTTGTCCCAACCTAGGCTCCAAGGCTAATAACTCAACCCAAGTCGTTCCAAGGATTCCAAAGCATTTGTTCCAACCCACAACCATAAGGAATTATGAGAAATAATCAAAAAACGCTCAAGTGGAAAAACCCACAACACCTGGCTATCTAGGAAATGGCAAGGTAAGGCTAAAGCCACTATTAATATAGACAATCCTCCATTTCAATGACAACATGTAACTAGATAATCACATGCATCTACCATGCATCTATAAATCAACAAGGAAATCACACATGCAACCTATTGCCTGCAAACAAATCCAGTTCTAGTTACTAATCCAACTATTCCCTTTCACTTTCCTACTTTCCTTCACCTTCTTTCTCCAAATCCAAGTGAGAACTAGAGTGCTCCAAGCATGCTTCAAGAAAACTTTAAGTGTGTGAGAGTAAGAGAGAATAAGAGAATATAAGAGAGCTCCAAGCAAAAACTGTCAAAAGGCTAGCAACTGATTCTTAGAAGCCCTTTTATCATTGAGGCCTCTATTTTCTTCATTTTCATTCATTTTTCTTTCAATTCCCCTCTCATGAAAATATGTGACCTTTCATCTTCCTTTTCTCTTATTTTCCTTTATTTAATAAATAAAATGTCAATTAATGCCGCTTTTCCTTTGCCAATTCCTTTTCCAATTTCCATAGCCAATAAATAATCACCATTGATACCCATCATTATGATTTTCCCAACATTTATCTTGGAATATGTGTCCCATGACCTTTGTTTTATTTTTATTTACATAAAAAAATCAAATAGGGGTTGTTACATCCACTGTTGGCAAGCTTGCGCGACGGGGTACATTTTCTTATCATAGGTGGGGTATTTTTGAATAGTATCAGAGAGTGTCTCACTATGATATTCCATTGGATGCCCTTGCTTGGTGAGAATTGCACTAATAGCATAATTAGAGGCATTTGTCTCAATTTAAAATGGTTGTTGTAGGGTTGTCAAAGTGAGTAATGACACAGAGCAAAGGCGATGTTTCAACTCAACGAATGCCTTTTGTTGTGCCCTAGACCAAAAAACCTTTGCTTTTGCTCCACCTTTGGTAACTTGACTCAAGTGCCGAGTGATATGAGAAAGCCCCAACACGAACCTTCGATAGAAATTGGCAAGGCACAAAATGTTGTGAAGCTCTGATAGACTTTCGAAATGTATTACGAATAACCCAAATGTATTCTAAATGACTTGGACCTTGGCCGAATCCACATGCACGCCTTGTTCATAAATTATGTAACCCATATATTGGACCTAGTTCATGCCAAAGGAGCATTTCTCCAAGTTGGCACATAATCTGTGTTGTCACAGGGTTTGAAGGACCTACTAAACATGTTGCAAGTGTTATGCCCAACTCTTATTGAATATGAGGATGTCGTCCAGATACACGACCATGAACGAGTTGGCAAAGGCTGCAATATGTCATCCATAAACCTTTTAAAAGTTGTAGGGGTTAACCCAAATAGCATGACCAACCACTCAAAGAGGCCCTCCTTGGATTTGAAGGTGGTCTTCCATACATTGGTGGGTTCTACTGGAACTTGGTGAAAGATAGAATTCAAATCAATATTGTTAAAGTACTTGGTACCCTTGAGCTTGTCCAAAAAGGCATCAATCCATGGGATCAAGTACCAGTTCCTAACAATGATTTTATTCAGTGCCCAATAATCAATGTATAGTCTCTAGGTCCCATCCTTCTATTGTGAAAATAAAATTGGGCTTCCACAAGGTGAGGAACTTAGTCAGATGTGCCCTTTTTGTAGAAACTCTTGAATCTACCACTTTATTTCCTTCTTTTCCATAAGAGACTGGCGATATATTGGCCCATTGGGTATAGGTGCTTCGAGAGTCAAATTGATCAAATTATTGACCTGACAGTGAAAGGGTACCCATGTGGGGGAGGAAAGATGTCCCTATACTATTCCATGGCTTCCTCAACTTGCTTCTGATGCACAGAGGAACCATTTCTAGGGGCCATGGTTGTGGTCATGATCTTCCCCTTACTTTGAGAGTGGATAAAAAGGAAAACAAATTTCCTAGTCTGGGAGATGATCTTATTGCATTGCTTAGCATAGATAAAAGAAATTGTGGTATGTGGGGCTACCTCCGTCGTCCTTTATAATTTGATGCACAAAGTAATAATAACAGTGTGAGGTTTGGACTCATACATAACATGACACTTCCACAAATATGGTTCGCCTAATAAAATATCATTAAATTTAAGAGGAGAAATAACACAAAATGCCTCGTATGTGAAGGGCTTGATGCTATAGGGAAGGCAATACTGTTGGCTGACACAAAGATATCATCCTTGGTGGTTCCACATGATGGTGTATGGTTGCAGGTGTGGTGTGGTCGACATGCCCAACCGCTTAATGACCTCTGCTTAGATAAGGTTCTTTTGGCTCCACAATTGAAAATGAATTGCAATGGAGAACCCTTTAGCCACATATGAGTTGAAAAGATGCTCCCCCTCCTCTGGATCATTGGGTTCAATCTTATGAACCTTGGTGGTGGTAACAATGACATTGAGTTTTACATCAATAATCTTCTCCCCCTTGTCATTCCCCTTGTCGAGTTTTGGTTCAAAGTTGAAACATGCATCTAAATTTGAATCTTTTAGCTCGGCCATTAGTGGTTGCTTGGTGTGACACTCATTTCTATTGTGGGTGGGGCTTTTGTGGAACTCCCACCACTTTCTTACATCATCCTTTGTCTTCTTGGTGTTATTCCTTGTTGGTGGCTTTGTTGGATTCTCCTAAACCTCTCCACCTTAGACCTTTCCTTTGTTCTATGGTTTGGAGGTGTCTTTCCCTGCTTTAGATTCACGGATGCAAAGTCTCACTTATTCTACTTAAATTTATGCTCAGTCTTGATAACATATCAGTAGGTTGTGCCAAGTGAGGAGATGTCCAGGAACTCCATTTCTACCTAAATGTATTTGTGCATACAACCACAGTACTTGAGTATCATATGCCGCTTAGAATCGTTGATACAAAATTTATGTGTAGGGTATGGAAAATATTTGTGAACTCCATCATGTCTTGGTTCCTTTCCTACCATAGTGTGCTCCACTTTATGTACTTATTTTCATAACTCTTGATAGGATAACACTGTTCCTTGACAACATCTTAGAAATAATTCCAAGAGGGTGTGATTGAAAATAGTGAGGATTCCTCCTCTTCCATCTGCTCACAGTAAGTTTCCCACTAGTCCTTGACATGGGGGCGACTTTGAGGAGTGCAAAAGTAATATTTTCCTTATTCGAAAATTTTGAGACTAAAAATATCCTTCCAACAGATTTAACCATCTATTTAGGGAATATGTGTCTATCTAGCCTTCAAATATAGGAATGCCAAAGTTAATATGTACCTTAAAGGGGGTGGTGCCTTCGAAGTGATTGTTGGATGAATATGCTTCACCCACTAATACTTGTTGAAGGATTTGGGAAAAATTGTCCATCATCTCATTCCTTTGTCGATTGAGCGATTCTTCGAGCAACATTTTGAAAGGATATCCTCCTCCCTCATCTTTATTTTCTTTTGCCATGGGAGGCCATTGGGGTAGGTGAGGTCGGTCTTACAAGGGTTCAACTAGTTCAAGTCCCAACCGCTTATACCCTGACCTCATTGGGGACATGCATAAAAAAATAAAGAAAGAGCATACTGCTCTAATATCACTGATCCATATTTATGAAGGAATGAAATGAAATACAGATTTAAACAACATAGAGATACAACAACATAAAACTACAATTAATAAATAATATTTGTTTAAAATTGTTTACATGCAGAATGAAAACAAACTAGTTCAAACAATGGTAGCTTATCTCTAAGAAGAGATGTGATGGATAAATGCCTTCTAAACTGAGTTACAATAAGGCTCTCAGGCCCTTTTATCATGAAGAAATAATGAGAAACCCTAAACATCCAAAACCGAATCCTAGGAGATGAAGCACCAAGAGTATTTGGATGCCAACTTCCCGAGGTTGTAACTTTGGCATACGATCTTTGTTTGGTTCACATGATATCCTGTTAGAAATTTGTGTCCAAGGAAAACAATTTTCGATTGAAAATAGTCAGTCGTTGGCCCCCATTTGCTTGCTTCCCTAAAATACATTGTTTAGGGCCTCAAAACAACTCCAGAAGTTCAAGGCCCGAAAAAACTACTAAAAATTGAAAGTATGCAGGAAATAGGAAACTGAAAGGAAATAGTATTGGGGGTCTAAGTCAAATAGGCAGGTGGCCACCAATATCCACCTAGATCAAGAACAAATTTTAGTCTCCTGAGTGAATGAATGGTTTAGATACCACAGTATTGACTTGAGGAGGTTACTCAGCCTCCCAACAAGATATGTGCTCGACCCTCTAACAACAAAATGAATGTAACTTGATCTCCTTAAGAAATCAACCTCCAAAATTGCATTTCTAGCCCCAACAATTTGACAAGGTAAACCATGTCTCCTCCAATAATTTCTCAAAATCAATTCGACCCAAGTGAATGAGGAGAAACTTGACCACAAGATAAGAAGAATTCAACCGTTCTCTAAGAATGAGTTCAGTCTTCTCTTCCTGCAAAATATTTGACCCTAAATATCACCTGTAAATGAGCACAATGGAAAAATATGAATCAATTTCCCCTATAATCTAACTAGGGTGGCACTAGAAGTCCACCAAAATTAGTTGAGAACTAGCTTGGGTGACACTTGAAGTTCACCGAAATCAGTTAGAGAGATCCACCTAAAACTCTCGTGCTAGACTCGATGAAGTCTCAATCAATCATCAAGAGAATAGCCATAAATTAGGATAATGAGGAATGACCTTCTCTTCCCTTTTTATAAGACTTCCAAATCTTCTCCAATCTTCTAGAACTTTCTTTTTTATTATTTTATTGATGTATCCACTTATATTCTCAAAGTGACTTTTGCCCCTTTTTATTAATAATATTTATTCCCTTTTTAATAATAATAATAATAATAATATAAAAGAGAATTTGGCAAAAGTCCTTACTCCCTTTACCAATTCCCCCCCTTGCTAGCGTGAAGGAGGTAGTTATGCAAGCGAGAATAATATCTTTGTGCTCAATAAGTTGGGGCATTACACTGTTAGAAATTCCTGCATCTAAAAGCAGAGTTTTCATAAGCTAGTAGTTGCGAATAAAAACTACCCCTCCATTTAAGAAGGATTTTGTCTGTAAATCCTTTACGCAGATCCACTTCGACACATATGCGTGCAAATGTGCTAATTCCTTTTTCCATCATATTAGTTTCAGTTTTGATGAAGCAACCTATTAAGTTTCTAACATCTTATAGGACATCTAGATGTGAAAAATGGATGGGCAAGTGAACATATGGTCACTTACCCAAAATGGGGTTGTGAGAACTTTCATGAAAAGAGGATTAAAATCAAGAAACCATAGTTGAAAGGAGAGACAACAACGACTCCCATTAGAGAAATTTTGAGGTAAAAATGGGCCCCAAAGCAAAAATGTACAACCAAAATCAACTTTATAAGAACTAATAGGATTCAAGATGATGATGTTAACCATGAGGGATGATTCACCATTTTTGGAGTAAAAGAGTAAAAAGATTAAAAAAGTAACTATTTTTTCAACTCGTATTTTCAACTTATCTCCCTACGGTTTTACTCAAAATTCGAGCGGGAGCACTCGTTGGATGCAAAATTTAGTTCCTCATCCAAGGAGTATTTCTTATTTTTTGTGTAGTAAGGTCTATTGAGAGTATGCAACATGGTTACTCTTTGGATGAGAAATTAAATTCCACGTCCAACTAGTGTTCCCACTCAAATTTTGAGTAAAAAACCGTAGGCAGATAAGTTGAAAATACCAGTTAAAATAATATTTTTTTTTTATTTTTCCTCTAAAATTTGATGATGTAATCTAATATTATTTTGTTATTTCAACTATCATTTTATAATATTTCTTAGGAGGCCCATTTTATACCTCAAAACTTCTCTAATGGAAACCAGGTTCCTTGATCAAAAACATTCTTCCATCTTTCAAAAATTTTGAAGAGCACAACAAAGAATATTTTTTTTTTCAGAAAAAACATAGCACAATATCTTGAGACCAATTTTGGTGCACCCACTCTTGAAGAATGGATGCTGAGGGCAAAAAATTGTTAAGATGACAAATAATTGTTTGCCTTTCATAATATGAAGGTATGAATCTACATACAATGTCATCGACATCAAGAGATGGAGTTTCCACTACCTGGTCCACCACAAATGTTGGCCTTGAAATATCTTTATGGTTTGGAGTTTAATAGTCTAGGATTTGGGACATCCTTAAAGGATTAGGGTTTAGATGATGAGGATGCACCCAACGTTTATATTCACCTCTTACTACTGATACACCGAAGATTGAGACATCCTTTTCTATGTCATAATAACTAAGGGATTTCTGATTGTGAAGTTGTTGGCCTCCATGTAGGAGTCAAAATACTTCCATATGGGGTTTTCACCCCGTTCTATATCCTGGCTGCAAGTTTAGAAACCAAATCTATAACTTTTGCCTTTAAATAAAGGGATCCCCTTGAAAATGGTTTCTCGAAGATCAAAAAAATCTCCAGAGCTCAGGTAGTAGACTCATCATGGGAGCAGAAAGAACTATGTAGAAGAAGGGGCTTGGAGATGTAAGGTTGTATTAAGCCCAATGAAAGGCCTCAAACTTCTCTGACTGAAATGACTAATCCTGGTTTTGCATGAGCAAGAATTAACCCAGGGACTCCACAACCCACCACTCTATCTAGGTCAGGGATTACCTGAGTAGTGCCATCTGACTCTAACTTCTTTGTAGCAATTGTGTTGTGGAACTGACATCCTTTCATATCACTGCAAGCAACAATGTTGATGGTCATCTTCTGGCCACGCATAACATTGGTTCCCCTAAAAAGAAAGTTGAAGCCCCCTTAGCCCCTTCTCAGTTGGAGTTGGAGATCAAGTTGTGAACGTAGGCCATCGTACATAGTGGTTGGATGAGCTAATTTAGTAAATAAGCGAATGCCTGAGATGTTCCATTAAGACTCCAAAGCACTTTTAATTGAATTTAAGGGTCGATACTTTAGATTAAATACATCGAGGAGGAGATCAAACCTCTACAGGCATTCTAATTTGTCATCTGAACCCTTGATGAAACTTTGGAACATGTTGAGAACAATTCAAATGATAGCGTTAAGGTTACTAAGCTATGTCGACTAAGGTGGCAAAGCTACACTTACCAAATTAATAATGGAAAATAAATATAAACAACTTCTAATAAAATATTTATTGAATATAATGTTAGAAAAACCTTTCTAATGATCACCATTAAACAAAGAAATAAAAAATTAACAAATAAACATATAATGATACTTTATATTAATAAAATACTTAGATATATGTGATCATAGTAATATGATTTTAGTTAGAAAAAATAATATATGGAATTGAAAACAATATATCTTTAAAAACAACAATTTTAAAAAATTATAATACAATTAAAAAAAATATTATAATTTAGTGATAAAACTTTTCTCGAAAATTCAAAAATAAAGAAATTAAAACATGTCATGACTCAAAATGAGTTTAATTAATGATATTCCATAAAAGTAAATTTGTATGTCACATATTAGCTAGAATGCAACCCTAATTTTAATGCATTTTGAATATTATAATATAAAGTTTTTGAAGTTAACTCTATATATATATTTTAAAGATCGTATATGATGTCACATATATAGAGAAGAGTTTGGTAAAATAAGTATTAAATATGAGATTGGACTTTGGTAAAAAAGTATAATTTTTTTTTTTTTTTTTTTTTTTTTTTTTTTTAAGGTTAAGTAGTTGATATATTACCAAAAGGTTTGATGGAGCAAGCTCTTATTACAATCGACTGTAACATGATAAATGTATAAGCCATGAGATAGGAACACAATCTCTTCTCCTAGGTTTGTGTTCAAGACTTCATTTATTTTTATGAGTATTCTAGTGTACTGCTTAACAAACTGACCTACTAAAAAGAGAAATTTACATGTCATGGGTTCTCTGACAGTTTTTCAAGGCTTGTAGACTAATTGCTCCTGAGTTGGCTGGTTCTTCTTGTCATAATTGACCGAGTTCTCACCTTCATTGCTCGTAGTGTTGTTTTTGTAATATGCCACTTCTTCTTCTAGATGTTTGAATTTGGTTTTCAGTTCCATGATTTCTTCTTTCTGCATTGCCATGTTTCTTTTCTAGAAGTTATACTCCATTCTCATTTCGTTTCTGACATCCTTGAGTGACTCTTGCAGGCATTGGATCACGAATTTATTCGCTTTGCATGCTGGGCATGCATCATTCCTTGCTTCCTTTTCAATGGGGTTGAATTCCATTTGATTTGTTTGCTTATTCTTCCTTTGTCTCTCCTTACGGCTCCTTGTTTTGATGTGCTTCTTTGATTTTGTATTTCCTGAGGTGCTTCTCCTTTTGCTGATGTTGACCGCTTTCCTTTTGTCATACACGGGAACCGTTGGATATCGGAGTTCAACAAACGAGGTTGTCAGATGAATAGCAGCCAAGATTAACTCGCATAGATTGGAATCAAGGGATGAACGGTGGAGATTAACCAGAGGCGCTGGTGGAAGAGGGATCTGGAGGAGCCGTCGCAACCATTGATGGTTGAGATCTATAGTCATTGAGCGCGAACAGGTCTGGATGTTAACCAAGAAGAAAGATGGGTTTATAAGTGGAGGTGGTATTTCGGGTGGGTAAGAAACCATAAGAGGTAAAAAGGGGTGGTCACCTGATTCCATTGACCGAGCGACACGTAGTAGTAGAGGAGAGAGAGAAAACCGCTTTTCGGGTGGGCATTCTTCGTGTTTGATGTCAGTTCGAAATTGTTGTGAACTGTCTAATACATTGAGTACAGATCGACGGTGGAGGAGTGTCACACAAGTTTGATTGATCAAGCTAAGAGACAACCATCAAATCGAGGGCCAGATCAACGGTCTTGATTTGAACGGAGATCAGAGAAAGGAAAGAGCAGTGCTGTGGAAATGGCTTGGGAGTGCGGGCCCGACGATAATTATAGTTGCGAATGAATGTTTGTTTGAAGTCTGGTTTAAGTGCTCGGTTGGGTTTTTCCCATGTATTCTGATAGAGATGAAGTCCCTGTGAACGACAGAATTAAAGGAAGACCAAAATCTGGTTATAACGGTTAGGGAGGAGGGTTAAGATAATGGGAGGGGTAGATGGAGGGTGTGGATGCTCAGAAGGGATTTGCGCTCGTTGAGTGGAGGGAGTGAAGGGAGTGAAGGGATACAGGGTGAGCGAGCTAGGTAAGAAGAAGGATGGGGGATTAAGATGAAGTCTGAGCGCTGAACAAAGGAAACACTGCGGGTTATTAGAGAAGACAGGGAGGAGCTTTGAAACTAAAGTAACACTATACTAACATGGAAAGTGAAGATTTCTTCGCTGAGATTGCTGCTGCAATTTTTGTGAATGCACCCTCTATTCTTATATTGCTTTAATGCAGCCCGAAACTTGCCTTCGATGAGATAGATTGCAACGTGGTTCTTGTGACCAGGATTACAATCGTCCTTCTTGCTGTTTCTCATACGAGAGTCTGAAGCTTCATGATTTTTCCTTTGCATTCTTGTGATCTCCTGGTTGTTACTGTAGTGATGTGTCCTTTGTTGTTTTTTGACTGTTACTTTTTTGATTTATTTCTTTTATCATTGTCATTTTTCCCTTGGTTTTGGAGAGCTTTATACTTGTGATTTTTTGCTGATTATTAAGGAACAGAGTTGTGATATTCCTCCTGGTTTTCACGAACATGCCCTTCATTTTTTTTGTTGCTTGGTTTGCAAAATAATTCACCTGTTCATTGTGAATTCTCAAGACATGTCTGAAGATTGCATCTCCAGAGCCTTCCAAGTTCTTCCTGATTCTTTTAAAAATTTTATTCATGAACTCATGAATTGGATTTTTGTTTCTTTCCATTGCCTCTATTATTATCGTTGAGTCTCCTATTATGATAGGATTTTGAATTTCTCTTTTTTTTATTATTCTTGTTCCCGTTAACAAGTTGTATGCTTCTGCCTTATTATTTGAGATTTGTCCCAATCCCCATTCATATGTGATATTTTATTTCCCATCAGGATCGAGGATTGTTCCCCTTGCCCCTGCCTTTCTCGGATTATGCTTTGAGGCCCCATCAAAGTATAGACAGTATCTATTCTGATTTTTCCTCCACTTTGTCAGTTCCTCTTCACTCATTCTTATTTTCCATATATTTCCTGAGTTTATCTTCCTCTGTCCATTTTGTCCATTATTATTTATTATGGCTTTGCTGAGCCAATCTCGCTCTTATTTTTGAAGAGTGTTATAGTCTGTTGGAGTTGTTCCTTTGACATTAAGGATTTCAAAAGTTAATCCCCACGTTTTTGAGAGGATCTTCCCTATCCTTGGAATTTGATTTTTGAAAATACACTCGTTTCGCTCAACCAAATTTGCCAACATAGAACTACTGGAATGCGCTTCCATATTCTCTGAATTGTGACTTTCTTCTTTGTTTTGTATGGGTAGGCCTTCTCAAAGGTCTGAAGAAAATCCGGCAAGGGATTTTCAAAATTTATTCTTGTTTCCAATGGACTTATCAGCTGCTGCCAACATTCTTTGGCAAAAGTGCATTCTTAGAATAGATGTTTTATATTTTCTTCAGCCTGCATGTATAATGGGCATCGTGTTGGACCTTGAAAGCCTTTTTTTTTTAGGTTTTCACTGGTCAATATTCTCCCTTTTAAAAGAGTCCAGATGAACATTTTGATCTTAGGCAGGCTTTCTGATTTCCATGCTATTTTCCAAGAATCCCAATCTTGTTGATTTGGTTGTTCTTGAAGGATTTTATATCCAGTCCTAACTGTCTAATGTCCACCGCTTGGGTCCCAGAGATAATCATCTTCCTCATCATGGTGGATTTGCACTGCCCCTTTTAAGAGCTGCCTGATTTTTCTTCATTGCCCTTCCAAATCTGTCAGAATTGCTGAGATTTTCCAGTCTTGCCACTCCTTTTGGTTCCATAGAAAGATTGAGTGTAAAGTGTTGAAACCTTTACCTTTCATCCACTCTTGTATATCTTCAATTTCTGGATGAGTCTGTAGTGGTTCTTTTCCCATGATTCTGTCCTCCCAAATTGAAATTGTTTTTCCATTGCCTGGGATTTTAGAAATATATCTACTCATTAATGGAATTGTTTTTTTAACCAGCTTCCATACTTGGTTACATTGTCTTATTGGGATATTTCCATTAAGCAGTCTTTTCCTGGTGCCATCCATATATTCTGATATAAGAGTCTTTTTCCACCAACTCTCTTTTCCTATAATTAATCTTCATGTTATTTTTATTCCCAATGCTACATTCATGAGCCCAGGTATCTGTATTGATAAGCCTCCTTGTTCATAAGGTAGTACTACTTGCTCCCACCTGACAAGGCTAAATTTTTTGTTTTCTTGCTTCCCCCCTGCCGCAAAAAGCTTCTTAAGATCAACTCCATTTGTTTGTGGGCACTTGTTGGGGCCATGATTATTGCATATTGGTAGATAGGTAGTGCTACAAGGAGTGCTTTGATTAATATTACCCTTCCTGCCATATTCAACCACATCATATCCCAGCTTTGTATTTTGTTTTTCATTTTATCACTTTGTTTAGTCCATATTTCTGTCTTCATGTTCTCTTTTGAGACTGGAAGTCCTAGATAAAATAAATGTGTCCATTTTTCCTGTACAGGGATGTCTAAGATTTGTGAGATCCTTTGCATAGTTTTGGGAGGCGTATTCCATCCATATATCCTGCATTTTGTATTGTTTAACAGCCCACCTTAAACCTGTAAAAACTAATCTAGCACTTTTTTGAACCTCCTTGCTATTATTGTTGATGCCCCTCCCAGCAACAATGTGTCATCAACAAAGAGTGAGTGGTTTATTGTTTTTACTCCTTTTGCTATTCTGATCCCTGTGATATTTCTTTCCTTTCTTTGTTTCTCCAAAGCCCTGCTTAATGTTTCCACCATTATAATATATAGGAAGGGAGAGAGAGGACAACCTTGCCTAAGGCCTCTTGTGCTTTGAAAGAAGTCACTGGGCCTTCCATTTATGAAGGGGGTAATCCATGGAGTAGAAGTGCATGCATGTATGACTTCCATTATTTCTCTTGAGAACCCAAGTTTCAGGAGGACAACCATTAGATATGAATGGCTGACCCTGTCAAATGCACTTGCCATATCTAGTTTGATTATGAGGCCTTTTTCTTGCCTTAGCATACTAGAGTGTACAACCTCCTATACAATAATTACATTATCTATGATTTTCCTCTTGGGCACAAATGCTCCTTGATTTTCAGATATGATTATTAGAAGTACTTCCTTAATTCTATTTGCAATTATTTTTGTTATTATCTTATAAGATGAATTGCAAAGAGAGATAGGGCAAAACCTATTGAAAGTTGAGGGGTTCACTTCCTTTGGGATCAGAGAAAGAGAGGAGGATTTTGTGTTGCCTCCTATTTTTTTTTATTTGAAGACATTCTTCACCATTCTTAAGAAATCCTTTCTGATGGTATATCAATGAAATCTGTAGAATACTATTTTGAAACCATTTGGCCCTAGGGCTTTGTCCGGATGTAGGCTCCATATGGCCACCACTACCTCTTCTTTTATGGGATCCTTGCACATTGCTACATTTTGATCTTTTTTTTTGTGTGTGTGCTTTAAGAAATCTTCACTTTCAACCATTTTTTCATTGGCTAAAAGTAAGTTTTTAAAACATTGATAGGCTGCCTTTTTAGTTCCTCCGCACCTTTGACCTCTTGGCTTTCAACTTGAATTTTTTCTATTTGGTTTCTTGCTCTTCTTATCTTCATTGTGTTTGTCCCCTGCCTTGAGCCACAAACTTCTAGATTTCAATCTTGCCTCTTCTTCTTCTTTCCTGTTTTCCCTATATATTTCCCAAAATATTTCCTTCTCTCTTAGATAATCTTGCTTGCCTTCTTCTTTGCTTTCTTTTTCAATTTGCATGCTGTCCATTTTCTGCTGTAAATCTTTTTTCTTTTTTCTTATTTATTTATTTATTTATTTTTATTTCATTTTCTCTTGCCCATTCCTTTAATTTGGTTCTTGCAGTTTTTAATTTTGTTTCCCAAATATACTGTGGTGATCCTGTTACTCTTGGTTCCCACGCTTCCTTGACTAGTTCGCTAATTTCTATGTTGTTGTCCCAAATTGAGTTGTATCTAAATGGGAGCGATCCCTGGTTTTCCATTTTTCCCATGACTATTGCCACCGATTTATGGTTAGATGCTGCGGTGTGTAAATTTTTTGATTTTATGGAGTTGTGCACTACTGCTATGTTTTCTTGTATTATAATTTTATCCAGCCTTTATTTTATGTTGCTTTTGCCCACTCTTTTATTGCTCCAAGTGTATTTCCCGTTGCTTGGCCGGATGTCTATTAAATTGTGTTGTTCCATTATTTCTTCTAGAATATCCCTAGATGGGTATATGTGATATGTTCCTCCAAACTTTTCTTCTATACTTCTTACCAAATTTAAATCTCCTCCTAGTATTATTTTCCCAGCTTGCATTTCTTTTAGTGCTTCTTTTATGGTGGCCCAGCATTGCTCTTTTTCCTTGTAGTGATTTGGAGCGTATAGATTTATGACATTGTACCTCTCTTTTGTACTGATTTGCATTAGATCCGTTTGGATCCAGTGCTGATATTTTTTGTATTTTATTAATTCCCAGTTTCCTTTTTTCCATATTGTGCAAATACCTCCTAACGCTCCTGTTGCCTGTATTGCTTCCCCTTCATAATTTTTGGTTTTTGATTTATTTTTATTTTTTTTTTCAGTTTATTGGCTGTTTGTTTTTGTCTCGTGAATCATAAGGATATTTGGGTTTTCTTTTGTCAGAATGTCTCTTGTGGCATTTTCTTTGACGGATGATCCCATTCCTCTACAATTCCAGGAGACCACTATCATTATTTGTTTGTTGGGTGGTGCATGGCTCCTTTCCCTCTTTGTGTTTTTTTCGTTGCTTTCTGTACTCCTTCCTAAGAAGGTTTCCATAGGTTGCTACGTTTCTAATGCCATTTCCTTTGCTGCTGCTTCATCCCTGAGTTCTTTGTTTGTCTTTCTTCCTATTTATATATATTTTTATATTCTACATTTGGGGGTGCTTCTTTTGACTGATTTCTAGTTAGGATTCTGTCTAATGAGGGGGGGGAGGAGTATGAGTGTTTGATACCAAAGGGGATGAAGGGGTGTTGGGGGTATGTTTTGGGGATCTGGATCTGGATCTGGATCTTGGTCCACGGGATGGGGGGGCTAAAGGATCTAGAGGCTCAAAAGGATTAAGGCTAGCAAGAGGATTATTATATTCTTTTGGTGATGGAAGATGGAGATCAGAAGATGTGGAGGGCTGCGAGGAAGATAGATTTGGTTGTTTGTGGACTGCCTTCTTTCTTTTAACCTGTTCCCATTTGTTTTCTGGATCTTCACTCTTTTCATTTTCTTTTGTACATCTATTTGCAAAATGATTTTATTCGTGACATACCTTGCATTTGAAGGGGATTTGTTCATAATCCAATTGTTGTATGTGTGTCCACTAGTCCACTTTGATTTTGATGGCTTCTGATAGCCCTTTCCCAAGATCCACTTCTACACATATTCTGGCACATGCATGGATATTTTCCTTTGGCTCGCACCTGTCTATATATTTCCCAACTGCATTTCCTATGGCTTTAACTGTATCATCCCCCCAACAGTGAAGGGGAAGGTGTGGTAGTCTGACCCAAACAGGGACGACATTGGGTACATCCATTTCTGGATTGAAATCTGGCGTCCATCTGTTTAGATACAATCCCCTTGTATCCATAAATAAGGTCAATTCCTAAATATTAGATCTCGATCCTCCTTGGTTTCAAACTGAAAGGTGCAGTAACCTCTTCCACAAAACCTGATTGAGTTTTTCCCATCTATTGACACAGTCTAGTTCCTTTCTACCCATTTTTGCATAGTTTTGGGTGATGGCCATAACCCAGTGAACTGCCCCACTAATCCACACTCCGCCAAAGAAAGTGTTGCTCTACGGGGAAGGGCAGGAGGGAGTGAGATTTCAGGAATGTCTTCCAATCTTTTAACAAACTTAGTGACTGATGGTTTTTTCTTTGTTGGGCCCATTGTAGAAATGGGAAAGGCGAAAGATTTTGCTATTCCTTCATTTTCTTGCTGTTGATTTGAGAGAGGCTCTCCGTTCTCTGATGCGTCCATGGTGCTCAGTCCCCGGCAGCAGGAGGCCACTGAGGGGCAGCTGTGAGCTACTGCGTGCTTCTTGCTGCATTTGTTGGCTAGGGCTGCGCAACTCCTTCAACACGCAGCATGATCTAAAGGGGGAGGGTGCAACACTAGGACTTCCCAGGGGGTCACGCATCCTGGTACTACTCTACCCTAAGTGCGCCTAATTGCGGAGTTTTGATGGGATTTGGTGCATTAACGTTGGTATGATTGCAACCAAAAAAAGCATTCAATTGTTCTAAATGAGAAAAAAATAATATAAATGAGAAAATTTTAAAAGATATTAAAAACAAATTAATTTTAAATTAATACCTATAGATTAGAAGAGTTTAAAAATATTAAAATGAATTTTAAATTAAGTTAAAAAAATTATAATTTAAATTTAATAATTTCAAATGTTATATATATATATATATATATATCTATTTGTGTACGTGAATGACATATTCACTTAGAAATATGCAATTATTAGCATAAGGTTTAGTTCGAGAAAAATATCTTAAATAAAAAGTAAATAAATATCTTCAAATAAACTAAAATAATAATGATCAATTAAGAGATGATTTAGAATTGTAAACATGCAAGGAGCCAACCAGTGGAGCTTCCATGAGGTAATGGTTATTAAAATCAGCTTAGAGTGGGTAGGATTAATTTGCATACAATATAGTGTAGTTTTAATATTTTCCTACATCATTATGTAAGAGTGATATTAGGCGTACTATTGACATGATTGTAATGAGCTTGTCATGTTGATTATTTTGTTGTAGAATGAATATTGTATATCCATGTATTATAGTTAAAATGACATAAAGCTAATATCTAGATAGAGTTAAATAACAACAATTCTGAGTCTCAAAATTTCCAAAAGCTCTCATCCCAGCATTATGATTATGGAACATAAAATTACATATCTAAAATGCACAATTATGGAACATAGAATTACATCTCTAAAAAGCATAAGAGATTGTTTTGAGACAATATGAAGTCATATAAAGTCACATTCTAGAAGGCTAGGGCATCAAAGAAGAAAGCAACATACATACATCCCTGTGATCCTATAATACTCAAGATTCATATTTTATTAGAGATCTTTAATACATCATTAGTTTTTTATATAGCTTAATTAGTAAATTTATGTTCAAAAATCTTAACCAAATTCACAGCTTAATTAATAAATTTATGTTTAAAAATCTTAACCAAATTCATTTCTATTCTATTAAATTTTTACTATTAATAAAAAACCATTTTTCAAATTATGGAAATTAACAAATTAACCATCCATATTATTTTCTTTTTGTAAATTAGTCTAATTCTATTATAGTACAAAAAACTTCAGAAAATTACAACGAGGCATGCCTCAGATATCACCATCATACAGAGATGGATTTTGCCCATTGTTACCCATATCCAGCCAGGCATTTATCCTGCCCCAGGTTTGGGAGACTCCCCTGCTGTTACAAAACTCTATCCTGTGAAGAGAAGAACCAAGAAACCCAGACATATTCCCGATTACAGACTTCAAAACCAAAATCCCAATAACCGACTCAAAAACCATATTTCCTGACAAGATATTCGGCCATAGAAACCGCAAACAGAAGCACATTATAAGAACTATGATTATCCTGCAAGGGGCTGAGCAGAGCAGCAGCATTACAAAGAGAGAGAACACTGTAAAGACACAGATCTTGATCAACCAGATAAACAAAA
Organism: Pinus taeda; assembly: GCA_000404065.3. Taxonomy (NCBI): domain Eukaryota; kingdom Viridiplantae; phylum Streptophyta; class Pinopsida; order Pinales; family Pinaceae; genus Pinus; species Pinus taeda. The sequence continues at coordinate 64,517 of APFE031496933.1, forward strand.
TGACTATGCCATACCCTCTGCCCGATGGTCCGAAAAACTGGCTCAATCTTCCACAGAGGTGGATGGCACCTCTTCCACCACCCTGCAAGCAAATTGGTCCGACTCGCTTGAGTCTGTATGAGGCGCGTCGTCTTAGGCTGGAGCGCTTGGACCCGCCACGGCCCCCGCTGTTGCCTCCGACAAGTTGCGCTGACCCGGCACTGTAGCAGGAGGCTGAACTGCTTGACAAACATTTTGGGCAGGAGGCAGGGCTTGTTGACCCAAGGCTGAGGCAGGAGGCCTGTGCTCCTCTGCAGCTGGCGAAGGAACGCCGTGCTCGCATTTCTCGATTTTGACAGATACATAGTAAGTGTCGGAGTCCAGAAGGCAGGGGAAGCTGAACCTGGTTGTAGGATGGGAGAAGTGATCACATACTGAGGCTCGAGCTCGCCCCCGTCCTCTCCCTCGTCTGTGCCGAGCACTGCTAGCATCACCCGACGACGAATCAGAGGAGCGAGGTGGGTTGGCTCGTCCTCTTGCCTCTCCACGAGACCCGCCACGGCGGCTGCTGAGGCGAAGCCTCTCCCGAGGCATTGCAGACCCAAATGGACAGGGAGGTGGCTTGGGAAGCTGGGAATTGACTGGAAATGGTGAGGCTGATGAGCTGAAGGCAGAATGGCGCAATATGGCCAGAGAGCTAAAGGAGAAACAGGGAATTGCAGGGGAAAATCACGAAAACGGACCTGGGCTAACTGGAGAGTGGGCCAAGGTTTGGAATTCCAACAGCAACGGAAGGCGAGCTCAAAGACAAGGGAGGGATGAACCAAGAGCCGGCTTGACTCTTTGCAGCGCCTGCCTCTCTGCACATAACAAAGCAAAGAAACCCAGAGCCGAATGAAAACCAGAACGACCAACAAACAATGCATTACCTTCCCCATTGCTCTGTAGTTATACTGGTTTGTCGCACCTCGTGCCATGTGCGACCCTATGTCTCGCATCGGCTTCCCGGAGGATGGAGTTGCAGAACGCGCGTGAGGATGAATTGTCGGAGCGGCTCGTCTGCGATGAATGATGCTTCTGGATTTTAATGCAAGGCAAGAGGGGTGGCAGGCCTTTAATTGGCTTGTACAGGTGGCGGGACTGGGCCGCCACTTGCCCAATGAGAAGCCCGCCCCCGTACCCCTTTCATCTGCTCTCACCCGCAACCGGGATAACCATCCATAACCATCCATATTATTACTTAAACAATAAAATCAAATTGTATAGTGAGTCACTTTTAATTAAAAAAAATTCCTCTCTAAAATAAAATAAAAAATTAACTTTCAACATTGAAACTAAATTAAGAAAGCAATATGAAAAAATTCCAAATGGAAAAAGGCAACGGAAAGTATTAAAAAAAAACATAAACCTAAATACAAAATATTGAGGAAAAAGGCAAGAATCTAACGAAGGAATCAAAAGTGGGGGTGTGCTTTTCAAGGAAAGCGAGTATTAAAAAAAAGCATGAAATTGAATAGAAAAAGAGGGTATTAAAAAAACATGAACCTAAATAGAAAAGATTGAGGACAAAAAAACAGGATTCTAAAGGATGAATCAAAAGTGGGGTATTAAAAAAGGAAAGCATGAACCTAAATAGAAAGTGTTGAGAAAAAAAGCAAAAATGTAAATGATGAATAGAAAGTGGGGTGTGCTTTTAGGATTTGGAAAACAAACTCATTTAAGCAATTGTCTATAATGAGATTTTTTGAAAGCTTTTCTGGTGGGTTTTTCTAGTCAAAATCGGCAGCAATTTATTGGAATAGCAAGTTTGATAGCTAGTTTCTGCATAATCAAAAGGTCCCAGGGATTTTTCAAGGTGCTGAATCCAAATATACAGTTAAAAAACCATTTTAACTGCTAAAAATCAAAATTTACTCTCAATTTCTTCCGCGGGATTCCATCACCGAAATCTCCAAAAACAACTCCCTCATTTAATATCGAATAAGGTAAGTCGTTTGTAATTGGTCTCAGCGATAATAGGTGGTACAACTATCCGTTAAAAGAAAGTCTATATATAGATTCAATCTCGCAGAGTTTCAAACATGTCTCTTCCTCCCTCCTTTATCCACGGCATGGTATGTCTGCGGGGATGGCTGTCTCTATGTGGTGTGCTGTCTTTCCTCTATCCATAGCCTATTATGTCTGCAAGGTTGGTTGTCTCTGTGTGGTATGTGTTTGGTTTATTATGTTTGCGAGATTGGTTATCTCTGTGTGGTATGGTGTTTAAGTCTGTCTGTGTTTTTGAGTCATGTAGGTTTATGCGAGAGACGAGGAAGACGCAACTCTATTGGTATCATTCTTTGGAAAAAAACAACTGGCAGGGCAGGGCAGGGCAACTGGGCAACTGGACTCGGTACATACTTGGTATTACTTAAGGTTTCTGCCATTCAGGTACATATAATTATTTCATTTGAAATCTGGTATGAGAAGCAATTTCTTTATTATCTACTTTCTTTCGTTTTATATCGAAATTTACTCGTGATGAAGATAGCAACCGCTATTTGAACTCTGTTTATTTATTGTTGCTATTATTCCATGTGATCTTTGTTATGGGAAGCGATTTCTTTATTAACGACTTTCGTTCCTTTTGTATTCAAATTTTATTTCATGTGATGAAGATAGCAATCCCCACTTGAACCCTGTTTTATTTGTTGTTACTATAATAACTGTTGTTGGTATTGTTCAAACTCTGCTCCAATGTACAATTCCAGGTATGTAGAAATGGCTCCATCTTTGTTCAAACCTTATTCCAATGTACAATTTCGGCTATGCTAAGATGGGTCTGGCTCTTTTCCTCTCAGTGATGTAACTAGGTTTACTAAGTATAGCTTCTCGTTAACCCAAATTTTGGATGTTTTAACATATTTGATTTTTTATTTGCCATATTGCATCATCATTAAATCAAGTTTTACGTTTAACTGAACTATTATAGTATAAGTCGCCTTCCTCAGGTATGACGGGTATTCTGAATAACTGATATTCTTCCATTAGATTAACCCTAATTTAGTTAGCATATTTCTTAACTAATTTTACAAGACTGTTTACCTTCTGTTTATCAGTTAACCCCCCTGGTTCATTAATTTGTAAGTTTAACTTTAACTGGATGTTCTGCTCTGCTCTACTCTGTCTTTCTTTGCCCAATAGGAATGAGAAATTTATTGCAGGTGTGTGCCCTTGTAATATGGCCTTTTCAGCCCGGTCATCATAAAGACTAGCATCTTTATCAATTTCCTTTAATTCAGCCGGGAACCGTTCTCGTAAAGCTTGAGGTCATTCGATCTAGGATCCTCGACCTCCAACCACGAATGCTAGGTTCTGAGCAGGGTTTACTCCGCCTCTACGAATGCTGGGTTCTGAGCAGAGTTTACTCCGCCTCTATGAATGCGGGGTTCTGAGCAGTGTTTAATCCACCTGCAAGCATTACATGGCACATTGCCATCCCCTTTTTCATGTAACGCTTGCAAGGCACTTTGCCATGCCCTTTTCACTGGATTGCATATCATTTTCTCTGTGTGGTATGGTGTCCTTCCTCTAACCATGGCCTATTGTCTGCGAGGTTGACTGTCTTTGTGTGGTATGGTGTTTGTGAGGTTGGCTGTCTCTGTGATTTGGTCTCTGTGTATGCCTGTGTTTGAGTAGTGTGAGTTTATGTGAGTGAGGAGTGTTAGGTAAACTTTGATTGAGGATAGAGTCAAAGTTGACTAGGTTAAACAGTGATGGTTTTGGGGCACATGGTATTCTGCACCTATAGTACTCTGCCCGTGGTATTATATGTAATGGAGCTTATAAAAAGCTGGAAGGATTTCATTGTAATCATTAATGCAATCAAGACTTGGAGGTGAGCGGTGAAGCTCACTTAGTCGGTTTGGCCAGGGTTTATGTGTTTATGGTTGTTGCTAGTTATTTTTATATTTATTCCTCTCAGTAATTATTTATGTTATGCAGTAAATTTTAACAACTATTATCAGAGCCAAATATTGGCTATTATCAGAGCCAAATATTGGCTTCAAAGGGATTCTTTGATGCCAGGGGTTTATAGTGGCTGATGAGATCAATGCAGCCTTTTTACAGATCTGGGTCTAGAAAAATAATGGTGGAAAAATCGTACGGGGAAGAAAACCTCGAGGAGAATGTGTGGAAGATAGTGCCATAACTGCCAAACCTCGAGGAGAATGTGTGGAAGATAGTGCCATAACTGCCAGGTATCGCAATGCATTTGCGATATTTACTGGTTTGGAATATGCTAATGAAACACATGAGAGCATTGGATCAACACCGCCATTAACAGGGAGCACAACAAAGAGGAAGAGGTAACTCTATTTGTATAATTCCTCAGAGAAAACCACTTCAAGGGGAGGGCAATTGGATTTGGTTTCTTTCTTTTTGTATTGAAAATTCCTTTTGTGCGATAAAGATAGCAACCGCCATTTGAACTCTGTTTCATTGGAATTCTGTTTTATTTGTTGTTACTATAGCAATGGCCACTTGAACTCTGTTTTATTTGTTGTCGATAACCCTGCTCTAATGTATAATTCCAGGTATGTAAAGATGGCTCAGTCTCTGTTCAAACACCATGCCAATGTATAATTGCAGATGTGCTGAGATGGCTCTAGCTTGTCGCTTACTCCCAATTACTCCAGATATGCTGAGATGGCTCTAGCTGTAATTGTACAATACCATGTATGTAGAGATGCCTCCATCTCTGTTGAAACTTCAAACCTTATTCCAATGTATAACTGCACATATGCTGAGATCTAGCTTCTCGTTTACCCAGAATACCCTGCTATAATGTACAACTCCAGGTATGTTGAGATGGCTCCGTCTCTGTTCAAACCATATTCCAATGTATAACTCCAGATGTGCAGAAATGGCTCTAGCTTATCGTTAACCCGAAATTCGGGTGTTTAATATTTTTTATATTCTATTAGCCATATTGCTTAACTGTCTTGCTTTCCCTAATAGTAATGAAATTGCTTCCGTAATAGAAATGAAAAGCTTATTGCAGGTTTGTGCACTTGTACTAAGGCATTTTTAGCCTTGTCGTCATTAAGAATAGCATCTTCATCAATTTCCTTCAATTCAGGCTTCTTCTTGATGCAATTTTTGAAGCTCGGAACCAAAATTGAGAATCTTGAAGTCAAGCTGGGAACCATTATTAGAAAGCTTGAGGTCATCAGATCTAGGATCCTCGACGTTTACGGTGCTGGGTTATGAGCAGTGTTTACTCCACCTGCAAGCATTACAGGGCGCATTGACATGCCCTTTTTCATTAACACGGATTGCATATCATTTTCCCTGGTCTTGGTCTCTGGGATCTTCATTTTTATGCCTTTTTGGTCTCTAGCATCTTTGTCTTTTTATCAAATCTGCTTGAATTTCCAATTTGGATTGATCGATGTCGATCAATCCCATTCTTATCGTCATTCTCACTTATTCCTTCTCTTCTTCTGATTCATTTCTGTGCGATTCTCGTTTCTCGTGACCACTATCTTGACCAACAAACCATTCCCAGAACCGAACCAAAGGGTTTGAAGTCGAGTAGTTCCGCTCTGCTCACTGCCAGCTGCTCTTAGAATTCCTTGGCAAATAAGGATACATTAGAATACTCTCATTGCTATCCAATTCCTCATCGTCCTTCTCCTTTACTGATAAATCATCGTCATACACGTGAGCTTTGTTCTATTCTGCCTAATGTTCCTACAGGTAAATCTCTACCGCAAGTTACAACTTCACAGCTCTAGGTACGCATAGATTTGTTTTAATCTTGATTTTATTAACCCATTTAAAAAAATTGTAATGGGAAAGATTCGCATAGTAGATGAGAAAGTTCCCACAAAATATTCAATTTATGCATAATGTTGATTACTGCCATGTAGTATATTCAATTTATACATAATATTATAAATATATCGCAAAATATATACAAATTGATTACTGCTCTGCAGTAATATCTCCTGAAGAGTATTTTTTATTTTATTATTTATGAAATTTAACTTTTAATGAGTTTCTTGGTTGCTTGTAATTGTGTGGTAATGCTTTTTAAAGTACTTGTGTGAATTACTAAATTTTTTTATTAATTTTTTTCCCTTTTGAAATATAAAAAATAATATATATTACTGCCTCACAGTATATTCAATTTATACATAATATTAGAAATATATCGCAAAAGAGATACAAATTGATTACTGCGATGCACTCTTCCTCTCAAATTTATACAGGGCCAAATCCTCTCAAATTTATTGTAGTCAATTCTAGTCACTATTTTCTTTAGAATGTCTTCCTCGGTTAACCTATCTGGGATCATGATATATATTCATATCAGGGCACCAATATGTCAATCCTGCCAATCCTGTATCATACATTGCATCAGCCTCTGGTGATACCGCCTGCATGACATTACAGTTAGAGTTGTTTAATCTAAGTAGGTTGAAATTGTAAAGCCTTGTCCCTGCTGATTGAATCTATATAAACTGCTAAGAGGCTTGAATGGGTAAACTGTAAAAAAACTTGAAAGTCAAACAGGTTCACAAAAACTAAGAGGCTTAAATGGACAAACACTTAAAGAGCTTGAAAGTCAAACAGGTGCATAAGAAATACTCTACTTTTGAATCTGATGACTCACTGGTGTCTCACTGTTGCAACATGTGTTTTTCTTTATCAGAGTGAGAGCGGAGCAGTATAATTATTTAACGATTTGATTTTTTTTTTTTTTTTTTAAAGTTTGAAAGGATTTTATTTTCATCGGGTTGAATATATTATCTTGATTGGGAATAAGGAGGGTTTTTAACAAAAACACCTTATTACTATCTGTCAAGACTTTGAAAGATTATTTTTTTTAAGCATTTTTAAATTTTTCTTTTAAATATGGAAATAATTTATTTATTGTTTTTATTATTATTATTATTTTTTATAGAAAAAATGTTTTTTTTTTGTTATTGAAAATGTGTAGGGTATTATTTTGATTATATGAATGTATTCATAATTTAAAAAGGTAGTTCAAACTTACCATTCCAATAAAACCTCACAAAATTTAAGACAAAATCAACTTTAAATATTGAAAAAAATCGAAAACACCTCAGTTAAACTACGCGAAAGATCCCAATACATCTGCTTTGTTTTGATTTCATGTTCTGTATTAGAATATGCAACTCAATACGGTGGAATTGCAAGTTGTTTTACGTTATTATGGAAGTTAGCCTAGTTCTAAGTTACCCTGCCTACGTGTAGGAGTTGACTCTGCATTTTCGTTGATAGTAGATCTATCGTACTTTCTGACACAGATTAGTGCTTTATTAAAAGTTGTGTTCCTTTATTTTTTGAGTTTGTGTTCCCATATTTTTTTATAAGCTAAGTTATGAGCTTTCCGAGTATGTTGATTTTATATTTTCGGTTGCCAGCAGGCCCATCACCCTTGCTAGCCATCACCAGTAATTTGCCAAGTTTATGTTCCCTGAATTTTTTGAAACCTTGATTTTTATATAAGCCAAGTTATTATCGTGCCGAATCTCAGAGTTGCTTCTGCATTTTGGGTCGGTAGCCCATAGATTGCTTTCTTGCATCTTATCTCTGCTTGTTAACGCAATTAGCATACTGGATTTCTAAATATTCATCGTATTTGAGGTAGAATTCATGATGCCTTGACAGGACCCGATTGAAACGTATGAAAGTTTGTTAGCATCTGCCTCATGAGCTGCAGTTGTTGTATGTTCTTTTAGTTATCTTTCTGCATTTCTCTCTTGGATATGTCCTAGGAACTTCCTTGGGTTAGGGAATGTGACAAGGATCACAATCATCTTAAAGGAGCTTCTCAGCTGTATGATTATTATGCTGAGTATGCCGATCATAGCTCTTTTATGGGGGTGTTTGTTAGAGAAGTTGTTTGGGTCTGACTAACCGCTAAAACTTGGTTGACAGCTAATTCTCGTTTTGGGTATGTGTTGATTCCTTTTAATTAATTCTGTTTTGAGTATGTGTTGCTTCTTTTTAATTAATTTGTTCGTGTCAAGTGGAATATATTTATTTCTAACAACTTCGTAAACGTGAAAATTAGTTTATTATGGAATCTAATAATAGGTATTCTTGATCATCCAGAAAATTTCACCACATAGTTTAATAAAGCCTGATAGACCTTCCTGGTATGGAAAAAGTGTCTATATGGTCGTGATGGCCATAAAAATAAATCGAGGTGATTTGTCATGTTTATAAATGCTTTCTGTGACAAATGTATATTGCCAGCGGCTGGGATCTTCAGAAAAAACCCTTGCACGCATAGATGATGTTTTGCGTGTTGCCGGTGGTATGGCGAGTCTCCCATCTCAATGGGCAAAGCAAGGCCTCATGAAGAATGTGAGTGATCGCTGTATTTTTGGAGGACGACGAGATGGGAGATGCATGTTCTTTGGTGATGTTCCACTTCTATGTAAGATCAAAATAACTGCTCGCTCTGTTTTTGTAATTGAAGGTTTAGCATAATCAGGTAGAATCCTTCTCAACATATTTCCTAAATATAAATTTCAACAAATGAAAGTTTCATCAATATAATTGCTACCAAAACGAAGTTCATCGCATATCAGAATTCATGTTTAATTTCAGTCTCAAGGAACATAGCATAAAATCATATCTCAGTCTCACTGAGCTGCTTATCTTGAATACTTTGATTCACCAGAGCATTCTTGTTTTGAATTCATTTGTGTGCTAATTATTTCATTCTCCCAAAAATTGTGGAAACTGTATGAGCTCCTGTTTGCTCTCATTTAACGTAAAGGTTATTCATCTCTAGCCTTGATTATATGGATGGGACAAAATTCCTCTATATCCACACCATGGTCAGTTTAGGCTTCACATTATTCACAATGTTTGTCTTTATCTTCATTTTATGATCGACATTACAGTCTAAGTTGGTCTTCTAGAGTTTCAACCTACGCAGTGATATCTGCAATTAATTCCTGTAATTCCAGTTTCTGTACACTGAGGTTAGCGCTAAAACTATTACCGTTCAAAACTTTTATCCTTCTTCCCTTTGGAAAGTTCTCTTATCCTTCCTTCTTCCCTTTGGAAAGTTCTTGTTCCTCCTTTGCATGTGATATACGTCTATCTAACTAAATTTTGTAATTTCTCTTAATTTTTGTCCATCCCTTCACTATGTCTCTACAACAATCTGTATAGGAAGAGATCTTGGATGCTATCTAACCCTGCCTTGCCGCTGAGTATTTCTTCTTCTCCATGCTGTGATAGTTCTAACAGTCTGAGTTGCCCCATCAACAGCATTACCTCCTTCTTGAACTCTTGTGCAAAAGAGATTTCTGTAGTTGAACAACAATGAGGATTATTAAATAGAGATAAAGTAGTTACATCGTTTCAAGAGAAGAATAATGCCCTTAATAGTACATTGAGAGTGAGAGGTGATGGTATGATCCCTTTTGCTTCTGCTCAGAGCTTCACGTTTATTTTTCCATATAACAATAGATCTTTCTCTTCTACAATTTATCTACAAATCACTTCGTTTCTTATCACAATGCACAATCCCCTCTTTACATCTTCTTCACTTCGTTTCTTATCACAATGCACAATACTCTATTTACATCTTTTTCTTTGATTTTCCTTGACTTTTGATTCCCTGGAATAATATTTGAAACGTTCATAAACAATTGGCAATTCCCACAATAAATAATGCCACCTTCATTTTTAGCCGAAGGCTCCCCTGTTTCAACCCGAGGTGGATGAGCTGGTATTGATTTTTTTTTTTTTTTTATAAAAAAATTTGGCCGGATGAGATTAAATTTGGGGTGAATATGCTTAATCTTAGACCTAATTGACGGCGTAGACCTAGTGTAGCACAAGGCGTTGCAATGAAAAATATTTTGAAGAGATATCAAATTAAAAGTTTTGGCGTTGTAGGTGGGTAATCATGAAGCAGTCGGGTAGTTAGATTTTGGTGTTTCCATTGTTCGTGAGTTAGATCATGTTGGACCGTTAGTGGTTATACAAACGCAATCACATTTCGACCAAGTGGAAGAGCCATCAGTTAGATCACTGCGCCTTCTCCTTCTTCCTAATTAATTACGCCGTAAGGCGTTTCCCTTTGAAATGAACCCCCAAATGTCTTTGTGTCTTAATCATAGCCGTTAGATGTAATGTTAGACGATTGGAGAGAAATAAGTCGTTTAATTAATAACTAATAGGTTAAGGTTTTTTAAGGTTTAGAAATCAGCGGTTTAATTAATAACTAATATGTTTCCGCATTTGATGCAGAGGAGGGCGCGGGTGTTGAGGAGGGCGCAGTGGAGTTGCTGCAGAGGAGGGCGGCAGACCTGCAGAGAAGGGAGAAGGTTTTCGACGAGGGCCGCAGGGGACGAAACGTCTCTTTCTTCGCTGCATGAGGGCCGCGTAGGTCGTTTTTTCTTGCATCTGATGACATTTGTTTGCCATGGATAGTAACCCTTCCTCGCCAATTCTTTTGGACTTGCCACTATCAAGGTGCACCATTCTCAGTTTCCTACATCCATTTGCAACTGCATAAATACCTCGATTAGGACAATCAGACACCCTGCTCATATAAGATACTTCCAACTTTGAGAACTTTGAAACGGCCATCAAACCTCTATCACCTAAATGCATGTTTTCAATTTGCAATTCCATCAGCTGTTGCAAGTTTCTAGTGCTGCCCGTTATAAAGATTTTTAAGGCACAATCTTTGTAGGTTACCTTGCCCTGGCCCTATAACCACATATTTGGTCATGAAATTGGTTTCAACGGTTTTCTTCAGGGCTATAGGGTGTTAGATTTTATTTTCGAGATGTTGATATGTTTCTGCAAAGGCCCTCTATCTTGGGCTCACAAGGCATATTGTGTTTTGATTTTATTTTTCCCTATCTTGATATGTTTCTGCAAAGGGCCTTTATCTCCTATCTTGTGCTCTCAGAAAGCATCCTATTAATGTGAAGATAATAATTTTCTTTTTTGTGTTAGATTTTATTTTTCCTGATCTTGATGTGTTTCTGCAAAGGGCCTTTATCTCGAGCTCTCAGAGGCATATTGTATTTTGATTTGATTTTTCTTGATCCTGATATTTTTCTGCAAAAGGCCTTTATCTTGATCATTGATCTACTTTTATGCTTTTGTAAAAGATTATTGTTCGGACTCTCCTCAATGGTGAATCCAATTGGTGATTCTTAGGGTTATATCATATATGAATGATGTCCAGGACGATTTTGTTTACATTTATTTTGATCTATTTGCCGTAATGTTAGAAGCTCTTGCATAAAACCCTTCAGTAACACCATCTGTGGATTTGAACATTTTGGAAACCCGGAGCAGTATCAAGTTTCAATTGTCACTCTCATTAACAAGATTGTATTTTCTTCTCTGCTTCCTATTTTTCTAATTTATATGGTCTTATGTTTCAGGCACCTGCAGGAAGTAATGAAATTGTTGGAGTCTTTTATAAAGCCAATGAATATGCTTCGCTGAATCCAAACTTTCTTGGGTGTGTTGAGAATGCTTTGGGCATACGAGAATGGTTGGAATCTAATGGTCACCAGTACATTGTGACAGATGACAAGGAAGGTCTTGATTGTGGTAAGTTGGGTCATGCAGTGATTTCCTTTGTTATGTAGTTAGTACTCTTACAAAATAAAATTAATGTGTCTTTTTGAAGTTCTTAATTTAACATGATCATATGCATAGAAGTTGCGCAGGGGATAACTTAAAATTATTTCTAGTTTCAAAACATAGAAGGGAAAGTTTCCAGTGTTGCCAGGATTGTGGCTTGAACCCACCATTAGCCAAGTTTGAAATGAGTCGTCAGGCAAATGAGTTTTTCCAACTTGTCCGAGTCAAACTTGGTTGTTGATAGAGTTTGATTTTTCAACTTGTCCAAGTCAAACTTGTTTGTTGACAAAGTTTGACAGAGTTTGTTGCGAGTTTGACCTGTGAGTATGAGTATGACTTAGTTGACTGAATCAAACTTGTCTAATAAGGCCTATACAAACCCTCATGCAACCCAATTTAGGTTATTTTTACCTCTGTTGGGTTCATTGCTTCTCTACTGGGTGATTAATTTCTATGAAACAGATTGAAGGGAGGTCATGTTGTCGCACCTAGGGCATTGACCAATGCTTATATATTTTCGTCAAAATATGTGTATATCTTTATCTTTTTTACTCTCCAATTTTGTTCTGAATTTTTTCCCTCTCCTTGCCCAAAACTTGGGGCTTCTGCCTCCCCGAATTTTCCTTGATTATGCATCTGCTAATGCTTGAAGAGAGTTGTGCTAAACTGCACCTCTTTAAACTGTTAGAAGCCCAAATGCCCTGTTTCTTTCTGTATCCATATATACCACTAGGCTATATGTTCTTTGTGTTGGTGAAGTGATAACATGGAATTTAAATTCCCTACTAGGCTACATGTACTGTGCTGTCGAATTGGCCCCGTGAAACTTGAAATCATGATAACTGATTTGGAATTGTGATTTTTTTATTCTATCTGCTAACACTAGAGTGCTAGGACACACTCATCAAGCTATGTACACCAGACTTAATAAATGAATAAACTGTGGTTTAATTGTTAGCAGAGGTCTCATTTGTCTAACTATAGTTACTAGCCATCAAAAGCACAGAATAAGATTTAGAGCTAATGCTAAATGTGTATTAGTAGGGTTTTGCTTGGTAGAGTTTCTTTGATTGGACAGGGCACCATCTATAAATGCCCTTGCTGATTCTTGTATTGTAGAATCTTCTTGAAAATTTATGAAAAACAGTTCCCCTAGAAACCTCAGACGGCCTTCTAACTCAACTGATATGTCAATGACTTGGGAGGTATAATTACATGGTAGTAGCATCATACTTGAACTCCACATCACATGAAGTCATCTTTCTTTTTTGGGTCCGGAGAAATATTGCCCCTCACTTCCACATTTTAGGCGTTCCAAGGGAGGGTACTGGCATCTTGCTAACCCCTTGCAGATTTCCTCCCTCTTCCCCAGTTTTTCTGGATGGATGGGGGTAGTAACCGCTAGCTGAAATACCAGCTGGTAACCCCAAGGTATTTAATGAGATTTGCTCCTGTGAAATTTCAGAGAAGAGCCAACCCTTGGGATATAAAATCGTGTTATCTGTTATTGATACGAGTGAATAGTTTATGTCCTCTCCCTTTTGTTCCCCATTTCCTGAATAATCAATCTAGATGGTATGTGCTGCCTCTTTGTTGTAGCGGTACTAACTATGATGACTATAACAGGCACTGTATGAAAGAAGACAATTTATTATCAACTGTTGATTTGGGATAATCTTTCTCATTTTGAGCAGTTATCAATGTTTGCTGGAGATCAGGACAATCAGACCTCTATCACCTAAATGCATGTTTTCAATTTGCAATTCCATCAGCTGTTGCAAGTTTCTAGTGCTGCCCGTTATAAAGATCTTTAAGGCACAATCTCTGTAGGTTACCTTGCCCTGGCCCTATAATCTTCTTCCACATAGTCATTTGTTTGTAGGTGGTAACTTTAATCATATTAATTTCATAAAACCTGAAAGGATGAGCCAGACCAAACAGTTCCTTCTTTTATATGCATTATGGATATTAGATCCCTTGCCCAACTAAGAAGTTCTTGCATTTACTTCTTTTCTATGCATTATTTGTTGTCTTAGTAGTAGCCTTTCCAATCTCAATAGGTTTTAAATAGGCATTAAATGGGACAAGGAAACAAAATTCTTAACAGTTGTAGGGTGTACAGAAATTCCCACATATCCTAGAATGTATTCATGGATTCCCTTGGATGGAATAAGGATTGTTTATTCATCAATTCCATGAAAATACAACCTACTGACAAGACATCAACGGCTACAGTATGATCTGATAAATTGAGCAGCAATTATGGAGCTCTAAACCATATGGTAACCACATATTCGGTCATGAAATTGGTTTCAACAGTTTTCTTCAGGGCTATAGGGTGTACAAAATTTTTATTTTTCACTGGAATTTCCATCAGAAAAAATATTCCAAACTTTATTTAAATTTCCTTGCTCTCTTGAACTCTACGTTGCATCATGCTGATTGTATTTACTCTGTACTCTGTATTTTTTAATACTTTTTGGGTCATGAAATCAGTTTCAGCAATAATCTGAGCCAGACCAAACAGTTCCTTCTTTTATATACATTATGGATATTAGATCCCCTGCCCAACTAAGAAGTTCTTGCATTTCCTTCTTTTTTATGCATTATTTGTTATCTTAGAAGCAGCCTTTCCAATCTCAATAGGTATTAAATAGGCATTAAATGGGACAAGAAAAAAAATTCTTAACAGTTGTAGGTTGTACAGAAATTCCCACATATCCTAGAATGTATCCATGGATTCCCTTGGACGGAATAAGGATTGTTTGTTCATCAATTCCATGAAAATACAACCTACTGACAACACATCAATGGCTACAATATGATCTGATAAATTGAGTAGCAATTATGGAGCTCTATACCATATGGTAACCACATGCCATTTCCAAGCCAATTATCCCACCACCCAAACTTTTGTGTGTGAGAATTTGTGCCAGATTTGGGATTCCTCTTTTCTCATTTTATTAAGTTATTAGTCTTGCGAACCTAATATGGTAAATTCCTCTTGGATTTTATATAGCAATTTTAGCATTTTAATGTGAGATTTGGGACTGCTTGACACTGATGCATTGTATTTGTAGTTTTTTCATATTGTTCATGTTTTTATTTTACAAACTTATTATGAAGAGCCCAATCGACTTTTGTATGTATTGTTGATTGAGAAACAATGCCTTACCAGACCTCCAATACTCAGAATTACAAAGACAACAAAAACACCCAAACATTAATAAAATAGTATTGTATGCTTTGATGATAATTGCTCTCATTCATCACTGGATGAGTTTCTGAATTTCTCATTTGTATCCATGTAGTATGCAATGCCACCATTTAACGAATCATCCAAGCCGCTTTCCAAGTCTTTCAAGAGCATCTTGAAATTTAATAATCAATTTTTTGCAACTCGATAGGGCATAACTTTTTGTCAGTAGTTGCAATTTGTATTCCTCCAAATGCTTCTAGGAATTCCAATTGAATATTGAATAAAAAACCAGCAGAAAGGATTATATTAGGTTTTTTTCCCGCAGAGACTATTAATTTCCATAGCACTGTACAGATTATGTTGGTTACTCACACAACAATGTTAAATACAGATACTTTGCATCACTTCCTAAAAAAAGCCTTGGCCTACTCTGTTTTGTCTCTGGGCGATTCAACTTTTAGGGACATTTATGGACGTTTCTGAACTACTTCATCTCCGGTAACAGCCTTAATCTCCTTTCTGAGTTTTTGTTTGATTTCTATTTCATCCATGGACCATGATAGAAAATGCTTTGCCATCAATTGTACATTAGCCACAGAGCAGATACAGAGTCTTATAAATTTGATTCAAAATTATTTCCCAATTGAATTAATTCAGTTATGTATATGCTTTGTTGATAATTTAAACTTTATTCCTGTGTGTTAAACTAATGCAGAGTGGTGCCATCGTGACTGTATTGTTTCTGGTGAACAGACTCTAGAATCTGACTTGTAGTTGTTATATATGTGATGGCAAGCTATCTTATTATAGTGGAATACTTGATATGATTGATATGATCAAAGTCAAACAGTTGACTTTGCTCATGTCCATCAAAAATCTGTTGATAGTTTTCATTTAAAAATATTTATGCATTGTTCACTCTTTGTATACCTTTATTTGGAAATAGTCAACTGTGCACATCATATAAACATTCACTCCATTACCTTGAGATTAACAAAATCCATTACAAGAAACACTTAACTATAACAAGCTATACATTTTTATTTGCTAGGACACCCACATTAGCTTACTTTATTCCTGTTTGATTGGCAACTTAACAAAACCACCAATCAGACATTGCTTTTTGCTCCTTGTTTGAATCGATTTTTGTATCCACTTTCCACTGTCGAGGATTTGGCAAAGGGATCTTGATGTTCTCTGATCTTATCTTAAGCAAATGGCACTGGAAAATATTGTCTACTATACATCTGCATGAGTTTCTACAGCAACTTAGATTTGTACATTGATTTATCATGATTCGGTGGCTTGCTTCTAACCCAAACTTTACATTGGAATGTCATGATGTCATCCTTGATTGGCTGGAGAATTGGCATTGCCAAAGCACATTCAGTGGACACCACATCGAGCTGGGATATGTCCGAGGGTAATGTCGGTTGATGGTTGATTGAAATGCGTAAATTAGAAGTATATTCCCTTAGCCTGATAAGGATTTTTAGAAGAATAAAGTAGAACTATGTTCTCATTAATCTCTTTCATAGCTACTTCAGATTTTTTAAAAGCATAATCCTTCATTTAGTATCATGATAAGATCCTCTTCTAAGGTTAGCTGTGAACTGGTGGATTTTACCCTAACTAGCCTAGGGTTGATTTTCATGCATTCTTGTCTGGTTTCTACTTGAGAATCCTTCATGCAACACATCCCCACTCCCATGCAAGGGCAAAAATTGGGTAGTTTCTGTCCCCAACAAAAAGAAAATTGGCTGGCTTCTTTCCCCAACAAAAAGAATTGATGCTTTATGTTCTCTAAAAAGTCTGGGAGTTATTAGTACCAGTTGGGAAAATTTGGGGACGTGGCCTTTCACACTTAATGGGGTTTCAGCTCCCCTTACAAACATAGGCTACCCTTCAGTGAATGCAATGAAGGGTGAGTTGATAGTTTTCATTTAAAAATATTTCTGCATTGTTCACTCTTTGCATACCTTTATTTGGAAATACTCAACTATGCACATCATATAAACATTCACTCCATTACCTTGAGATTAACAAAACCCATCACAAGAAACACTTAACTATAATAAGCTATACATTTTTATTTGCTAGGACACCCACATTAGCTTACTTTATTCCTGTTGGTAAACTGGCAATGGCTTTTGATCAAGGAAGGAGGAATGTTGCCTTTGCTGTTTTTCACATAGCTTCTCTGGGGTCAGACGTGTTTTCAGTGATTTGTTCAGATGGTTTCTCTAAATTCAGACTTCTGTCAGTGATTCGTTCCGTTGCCACGATAGTAAAAAATAATGATGAATAATGTAATGTAATAATTGGTTTGTATCTTATTGTCAAGTTCAAAGATTAGAAAAGGAAAACTAAAACAAGGGAGCCTATGCTGAACAACAAAGAAATTCCATATTGTTCATGCTTCTAAGGGTCTTATCTGAAGCAAATGGCACTGGAAAATATTGTCTAATATTGGAAATTGCTGCTCACAAACACCAATTGAATAAAACAGACAATAGAATATTTACTCTTCACACCATATAGATAAAATCTGCTTACCGTTTATTTCAGGAAAAACTGCATTGTAACCTGCTGGAATAAAAATTGGAATTCCATGTATCATGGTTTTGTGCTAAAGGAGTCATTCCACTTTCATTTTAACTATCAATTCACACCTTTGTAGAATTATTTGTAGTTACTGAACTACACGTTTTCCTTATTTAGTGATATGCTATTATGCATATCTGGAAAATCACGTCATCCTTAATGTAGGAGCATTTGTTTTGACTGTCAAGAAACGCAGAAATCAGTTTATGTTTTCTAGGTTGTAGCCACTGATTCATGATCCTTTCAACTCATGACTTAATTTTTATAGAATATAATTTATAGAATGTGTTTTTTCCTGAATCAGCTGATGGGACAAGATTGACATAGAAAGAGGAATCAAAACAGAGGAGGATCGTTCTAGTCGCAGGATGAGCATTATTTATTCTCTTTTAGGCATTTTGGGTCAGGCAGAAGTTATGAAAAAAACGTAAATATTAAGGAATGCAAAACCTTTGAGAGAGGAGGAACGGTGCTTTCACACAATCCTAGAGCCCAGTGTAGGAATTTCTAGGCGCAGGAGCAGAATGGAACTCTGCAGTTAAAATGGATTGCTGTTCCCGCAGGAATTGAAACTAGCAAGAGCAATGACCTTCTGAAAGTTAAAATAGGGTGCTTTTGCACTTCAATCAACCATTTTAAGGGCTGTTCCTATTGCCCTGAAGCATCTTCCCTTACAGTACACTTATGTTTTACAGATAAAGGAAAAGTTGGGATGTGAGTTGAGCTACTAAATACCGCACCATTAGCTAATTATATATAATTAATAATATATATTCTATATATATTAATATTAATTAGATATATATTCTAATATATGGGCCAGGACCATGTGGCAAGGTAGTTTGTGAACTTTTATATATATAGGGCCAGACATGTGGCAGGGAGCTTTTGAACTGTAATATAATTTGTATGACATTTAAAACAACAGATAGCCTTTCAGATACAAGTGACATGCAATAGCGAGAATGGATGATAGTATGATTAAATTTAAGTTTCTGACACAGGGCTGAGCATTGTAAAACAGTCCTGCTAGACATGAATTAGATTTCCTATGCGTTATATATAAACGGTTTGAAATTTTTAGGATAGCTCATGTGGTTTTACTTGCCATGTGAAATTCATATGGACCAAGAAGTTCATGAGGTCAAAATCCATCTCTGAGAGCTTCCCCTGGGATGAATAAGCTTATAGATATCAAATAAGACGCTTGTTATTTTACATTTGGCTTTCAACATCCTGTCACGTTCTAATTTTTCCTCTTTCTAAAATTGTTATTTCATTTTCTTCCTTTTTTACTTTGCTCCATACATTGAAGCCAGTTCTGTAGAAAAATAAAGAACTATTGTAAAATAGTTTGATGGTTGATTGAAATGCATAAATTAGAAGTATATTCGCTTAGCCTGATAAGGATTTTTAGAAGAATAAAGTAGAATTGTGTTCTCATTAATCTTTTTTATAGCTGCTTCAGATTTTTTAAAAGCATAATCCTTGATTTAGTATCATGATAAGAAGCTGAAGTTAGACACTGATAAGCAAATGGCACTGGAAAATATTGTCTACTATACATCTGCATGAGTTTCTACAGCAACTTAGATTTGTACATTGATTTATCATGATTCGGTGGCTTGCTTCTATACCAAACGTTACATTGGAATGTCATGATGTCATCCTTGATTGGCTGGAGAATTGGCATTGCCAAAGCACAATCAGTGGACACCACATCGAGCTGGGATATGTCCGAGGGTAATGTCGGTTGATGGTTGATTGAAATGCATAAATTAGAAGTATATTCGCTTAGCCTGATAAGGATTTTTAGAAGAATAAAGTAGAACTGTGTTCTCATTAATTTTTTTCATAGCTACTTCAGATTTTTTAAAAGCATAATCCTTCATTTAGTATCATGATAAGAAGCTGGAGTTAGAGATTGATAAGCTCTGGATTTTTTTCACCTTTGTTGAAGTGTTTCTACAGCAACTTAGATTTTTACATTGATTTATCATGATTCGATGGCTTGCTTCTATCCCAAACGTTACATTGGAATGTCATGATGTCATCCTTGATTGGCTGGAGAATTGGCATTACCAAAGCACATTCAGTGGACACCACATCGAGCTGGGATATGTCCGAGGGTAATGTCGGTTGATGGTTGATTGAAATGCAAATTAGAAGTATATTCGCTTAGCCTGATAAGGATTTGTAGAAGAATAAAGTAGAACTGTGTTCTCATTAATCTTTTTCATAGCTACTTGAGATTTTTTAAAAGCATAATCCTTCATTTAGTATCATGATAAGAAGCTGAATTTAGAGACTGATACGCTCTGGATTTTTTTCACCTTTGCTGAAGTATGCAGAGGTCTGCTAATGAGTTTTTGATGCTCTTTTAGCTGTATTGGCATTGCTATTTCATGGAATCTTGTACATAGTCATCACACCTCATATCCACATGGATATGTTGAATTTAGGGTCTTCTTAGGGATTTTGGACTCAAACTTGGGTTTGTTTCCCTACAGAGGCTCTATTTCCATTATCCCATACTCTCTTTTTTTTCTTTTTATTGTATAGTATATTGATTCTTATCTATTCTTTGATTACTGTTTAGATTGTATGCTTAATACTAAGTGGGTATTATGGTATAGATTTTTATTTGCTAGGACACCCACATTAGCTTAGGATTTTATAACATAAGAAAACATTTAAATTCCTGCAAAACCTTCCCCATGAGGATTAGATTGTGTGGATTATATTGGGTTTTTTCCCTGCAGAGACTATGAATTTCCATAGCACTATACATATTATGTTGGTTATTCACACAACAATGTTAAATACAGATACTTTGCCTTGGCCTACTCTATTTTGTCTCTGGGCGATTCAACTTTCAACTTTAAAGGACATTTCTGGACGTTTCTGAATTACTTCATCTCCGATAACAGCCTTAATCTCCTTTCTGAGTTTTTGTTTAATTTCTATTTCATCCATGGACAATGATAGAAAATCCACTGCCATCAATTGTACATTAGCCACAGAGCAGATACAAAGTCTTATAAATTTGATTCAAAATTATTTCCCAATTGAATTGATTCAGTTATATATATGCTTTCTTGATAATTTAAACTTTATTCCTGTGTGTTAAACTAATGCAAAGTGGTGCCATCGTGACTGTCTTGTTTCTGGTGAACAGACTCTAGAAATCTTAGATACAAACTTCAATAGCTTTGCTCATGTCTATCAGAATTCTGGAATAGTCATATCCTTGTATTGATATTTTATTCCACTTGGCATTTTTTTGTCATTCACACATTAAGAAAGCGGAAAACAAATACATGCATGTGCATTTGCATTTAGAATGCATGCGGAAATTGATTTAGGATAGTGCATCTTAGTGTGTGCTCTCTGCTCTATGTTGCAACAATTTCACTTCTCTTTCCTTAGTAGCTAGGATTTCCACTGCAAAAAGAAAGTAAACCATTGTTTATCATCTTAGATTGCATATTTAAGAATTGTATATGTACATCATGCGATCAACCTTAAAGGCAAACTTCTTAAGAAAGATCAACTGTAAAATAAATTATAGTAAACATAAAAACTCTTTGGAACTCAACGCACAACATTTAGTAGTCTAGGCTAGAGACGTATTCTGGCGTCGTAAAGCTTGGTAACTATCGCTTTCATCGTAGGTTGGGTGATTCCTCCTCTTTGAAACGACAAGTGCCAGTACGGACTTGTGCTCCCACGTACCGTCAAGTATATATTGGGAGACCACAGTAGGCTATATCCTTTATCCTTAGGAAGCCATGTCTGCCACCCTATCGATCGCAATGCACTGAACACAGCATTCGGGAAGATTGACTGACGTACCTTAAAAAGTATTCTGCAGTTTTGCGATTGGTTTGGTAATCCCCTGTCTAGATATCCAGAGTAGTCACTTTCGTTCTTTTCGGACTCCTTAAAAGAAAAGGACCATCTGAGCACTTGTCACTTCAGGCTCATTAAAAAATCGAAGGCGACTAGAGTCATCTTTAGCTTTTTCTCGACTCTTAAAAATTGAAAAAGCAAATTGTGTCAAAGAGTCATAAAATTTATTTAAATCAGAATAACCTCATTGTTCCCTCGTTGCTCTTAGGGTGAGAAAATGGAGCCCACCAGTCAAGGATTTCCCCTATGGGGAATCCTACTCCCTTTTCCTCTAGGGGAGATATTGTTGCACCTCATATGGCTACATTGTCCCCTCCAGGGCTTGCAATTGGCCTGCCAGTATGGCTTTTCTCAACCTATGCCATTCAAAACACCGTGACTCTTGAAGAAACAACTCAACAACCAAATGATACTAGAGTTGCCCAAATCGGAGGTGACTAGAGTCATCTTTAGCTTTTTTTCGACTCTTAAAATTTGAAAAAGCTGTTGGAAATAATACTGAGAGGCGGGGGTGAATCAGTATTATCA
This sequence comes from Pinus taeda, assembly GCA_000404065.3. Lineage (NCBI taxonomy): Eukaryota > Viridiplantae > Streptophyta > Pinopsida > Pinales > Pinaceae > Pinus > Pinus taeda. The sequence continues at coordinate 86,388 of APFE031496933.1, forward strand.
CATTAATAAAACTTTTTCATTTCCAAACTCTGATTCATATATGCTACTTCCACAACTTCTTATGATTAAGTTAATTGATCTTCAATGAGTGCATTAGAACATTATCAACCATATTATCAGTTAACATAGAATAGATCATCACACATAAGGCACACACATGAACACCATGATATAAGGTGGAAACCCAATGCGGGAGAAAACCACCTGCTGCAAGTCATCTCAATCTTCTTCTTAATAAGAAAATCCTTTTTACAATATTTTGTACTGGTGCAGCCTTATACCAGTACGGGAGCTACAAACCCCTTTTGCTCTTGTACTAGCCGATCCATTTACTAGTACGCAGGCTACTACCTGCTACAATGCTCCAAAGTTTTCCCTTTAGCTCTTGTACTAGCTTAGATACTAGTACGTAGGTGCTGACCTACAACCTTTTCTCCTCCAGGTACCACGTTTCATCAATTTTCACACTGGATACACTGAAGCACAACACATAATCTGAAAGGGCCACATTTCATCCAATTTTCATACTGGACCCAATAACCACATTGAAGCTCATAAACAAACAACTTTCTGAATCACTCAATCACTAGATCAATACATATACAATGAGAGTCATCAATCAGATCTAGTTCATCAGATCACATAAAGATATACTCAATCAATTCTCATACGGCTGTCATAAGATCATAATACCAGAAACTAGACATCACTTCAACACCCAGAGCACAACAATGATAAACAAAGATTTTAAGACAAGTAAGCACCCTGCTCAACTGCTCGCCTACTTACGTACTCACCCTGCTCAACTGCTTGCCTGCATACAGTCCTCACCCTGCTCAACTACTAGCCTGCATACAAGTATGCACCCTGCTCAACTGCTAGCCTGCTTACAAGTACGCACTCTGCTCAACTGCCAGCCTGCGTACCTCGCTCTGAGTCCATTGAACTGCCTGCGGTCATCCGCACCTGAAGCCCTTCTATGCCTGCGTACC